>WAAE01027324.1:0-31866 GCA_013400495.1 Nicator chloris | reverse complement strand
TGATGTGTTCTATTTGTAAACAAGTATCAGGCTGTCTCCTAGGTCTGTGTTACTACCTGCTTTTATTTTGATTGTCAAGTTTTTCTTCTTTTAGATTTGATAAACTAATTGCAAAGGACTACATAAGTTGCTCTTGTTCTCTCATTTTAATGCCACATATTTGATCCAGCTTCCTGATAAATTCTGCTTATAGGCATTTCACTTGCCAGTATTCTATCTATCTTTCCTCAAGATGAGACATCTGCTTTTAAACATATTTTTATTTACATTATTATACAATACAGGACAAATATGCATGTCATTTGAGAAAATGGGAGATAGCAATTAGCATTGAATGACCTCTGAAAAAAGTTGGTGAAAAACACACACATAAAATGATTTGACATAAGAAATGTTGTTTCTGGTAGAGAAATGGTAAACAGAAGGAAACTTTAGAAACAAGTTTCCAACATATTTCAGTAGCTGGTATTTACAAACTTAGAGTTCAGATTTACAAGGGATTTGAGCAAGGAGTTTTCTGCCTGTTTCTGCCTTCATGTCCCTACATGGGGCTATATAGTGTTGTTAGAGATAGACACAACAGTTTAAAAAGTTTCTATTTCAAGAGGGTGAAGCAAATGGGCTCATGCAGTCAGATCCAGGCAGACTGTAATGTCAGAAAGAATCACAGCTGCTGCAGAGTGAATTGTGATTCTGGAGCTGGGCTGCAGCTTTTAACTGCAGACTGATGTCAATTTGTTTTAAACTCATCATAAAAGTTCATGGCTTGTGCTTCTTTACAAATTATCATTCTATTTCTCAGTGTCTGTAATGTGATTCATTAGATAAATCCAGTTACTAGACTGCTAGTTCCCCATTTAATTATATAAACTGGGTTATGTTATCTTGACAGTACGTACTGTAATTGAGTAAACCATTTCTGACTCTAATATGCTTTCAGTTTGTCTTTGAAGAAGAATTTACAGTCTGATCCCCATGGATTGCTATTTGCCAGAGTTACTTAGTCCTAACTAGTCATGATTTCTGCATTAGAAACATAGTGTACACCCCAAGTTCAAACTTCTTTTTGTGCCCTACCATGGGATAGAGAACCTTGGATCTGAGATGCCCTAAATCCTCCAGTCTGTGGTCCGTAGTCCTTCTAACTTCTTCAACAGGAAGAGGTTTATGAGCAGGAGCACTACATGCCTTCCCCAAGCCTGAAACCGAGAGATTGGTGAAGGAATTTGACAATTATCTCTTTGTTCCTACAAGTATTTGAGGATTAAAATTCTTAACAAAACAAACAGGTTTTTTTCTCTCCAGAAAACTGAACGTCTCTTAAAACCCCAGGAGTGCCTTTTGCCCATTTTTTGCGGTGGTTATTCTCACTCAGAGCAGCATTCCTCTTTATTGTCTCCTTCACTTTCCACCATTGCTCAGGAAAACCCCACTTCTGTATCTCTGCCTATCCCCACCACACCAAATAAAAAAGGAAAGCCCAAATATAGATCCTTTTGGGTGAAGTACCTACTGGTCAACTTCTTCAGAGTTGACAGTCAAATGTGCAGTCTTGATACTGCTCCATTCACGTGTGAGATTTTTCCTCTGAGCAGAACAGCTGTGTGGAACCCATTGCTAAAGATAGTTTGGGTAAAATTATGTGCTTACCTCAAACTACTGAATAGACAATAATAACTTCCATGCTGAACAGATTAGATTTTATGCAGATGCATTCCACACTATCATAGTGTATTTGGCATATTAAATGGTATTTTTGCAATTGTTTAAATTGCTGATATGATTGTTTAGATGATTAGTCTCAATTAATCAAGCAACACAAGACTTTTAACAGTGCTTCTAGAGAAATATGACATCATTATTAAAAACTTGTTGCTTTGCATATTCCTCATCTTGCAGATTAGATTTTGAGCTGCATAAGTCTATGGACTGTTCTTTCAAATATATGTATTATTCTTTCTCCTCAGAAGGTGTCTTAGTTGCTTCAGTTAAATTTCTCTTAGAGGTTAGAATGAACAGACAGAATGTGATACTCAGGTTAACAAAGTTTTGGCAATGTTAAGAAGTTCAGATAGAACAAAGGTTACTTGTTGTCTGTATATCTTGGTAATTGTCTCAGTATCATTTGTATTTCTGCCTGATACTCTGCTATGAAGATTAAACACTGAATGACACTAATATCTTCTCAACTAAATCTTGTTGTTGCACTGGTTCGTGGTACTTTTGGTATTTTTGGTATTTAATTTTGGAGAATGTGAGAAAGGTTTCCCAATCCTCAAGAATGAATCCAGGTTTGTAAAAGACATTCTGTATTCTGCAGTGACAGATGAAGGAAATTTTCTCTTCTACTGAAGAAAAAATTAAAGAGTGTCTGATCATGATCTACAAGGCTTATATGAAGAACAGATAATTTTAGAGAAATTTGGGGGTTTTTAGAGGTATGAAAATTAGAACTTGAGTTTTGAAATACCCTGCATAGTGTTGTTACAGACATCATGATCTGAAGGAAAGATGATGTTTATAGACTTTATCTAGAAACAAGATGAATCATTTTAGTAATGATATAAAGGTGTCATAATAAATCAGCAGAATGGTTCACCTGGGACTTTAAAATCTGTGGCATATGCTGTCCTTGCTTATAGCAGGTCAGTTTATATCAAGAGACCAAGTTGAGCAAGTTAAGGAGAGCAGCACAAGGGTTTAATAGAGACTGCATTTTGGGAGGATTACTGGCAAGAGTGAAATGACAGAATACTGGACTGTATTAGAATTGCTAGAATTAGCATTATTTCATTTCACTTTTTTCATGTCCTCAAAAGCAACGTAGAGCTGCCAGTAGCGTTTTGTGCTCCCTGTGAATCAGTATCCTCTCATTTCTCCTACCCAAGGAATCTCCTATTTTCTGTCAGCACAAGTGTACAAATGGTGGAGTTGTACCCGTGTAGAAAGAATATTTAAAGGTGTTTTTAGGTCCATCTTGACACATGCTTGAGGGCTTCAGACCCCTTATTTTCTGTGGGGCACTGACCATATCAGTAAAGCGAATTTTAGTCTTTAAAACCTATCTAACATACTGTGCAGCATTATCTTGTAATGTGTTTCTTAGATTTTGTGGTTATGTGGAATTGTGGTGGATATAGGTATAATTATGCATGAAAGGAGGCAGTAATTTATTTAACAACAGCAGATAATCCTTGTTTCTAAAGACCATTATTATTATTACTGTAATAATTATTTGGTTTTACTTGTTCATTTTTTTTGTTTTCTTCTTAGCTCACATGCCTTTTCTTTAGGGTGTTATTAGAGTTGCTAATTAATAACTGCTTACTTTGCCATTTTACTTTGCAGCTTCTAGTAAAACATGGCGGAGATTTGTTTGCAGAAAATGAAAATAAAGATACCCCATGTGACTGTGCAGAGAAACAGCACCACAAAGAGCTGGCTCTTAACCTGGAATCTCGAATGGTATTTTCACGTGATCCTGAAGCTGAAAGCATTGAAGCTGAGTATGCTGCTTTAGACAAAAAAGAGGTCAGAGGATACTTTAAATCTGAAGTATTTTACACGTTTATATTTGTAGCAGTTACATTGTGACACAAGTTTGCAAGTATTTCAGTAGGTACTGTACTTTGTACTTTGTATTTGTAAACAGTTTTAGTGCAGCTCTTTATAATTTTCAAGTTAAGCTCTGAGAACATAAATATATTGTCAAAGGTAAACAGAAATTTTATTAAGATCTTAATTATGTGGACTGTCTTGCAGGCTGTGAGACTGGAGGAGATACAGTGAGGCCAGTAAGCTTGGAAACAGTTTCTCTAAACCAAACATTTTTTTTACTTCTTGAGATGCCTATTTGTCTCAAAAATTAGGACAAAAATTCTGAAAAGGAGAAAATCTGTAGAATAGAGTAGGGAAACTTTTTCTGGTTGATCTTCCTGGACTGAGACTGGGTTGAATGTTACAAAAACCACTCAAAACTGACCAGTGCAGGCCTTCAACATAGTGCATTTACTTTCTTGTTTTATAACATGATGCCTGAAGCTACTGCATAACAGAGTTTGTATGAAAAACAGTTAATAACAAGTGGTGCTACTTACAAGTAATTTTTTGAGAAAGAGAGACAATTCACTGACAAAAAATTGGCTTGAATTCTATTATGCCTTACAGATGACTGTGATTCCATAAAGATAATTTGACCAAAAAGATTGAGTATAAGTTCCCCTCCCCATTCATGATCAGATTTTAGTTAACTAAAATTCTAAATAAGAATACACAGATAAATCATATTATTCAGTAAATATGACAAATTAATTCTGTTTAAATTAAAGGACAATAGATTTCTTTGTGGTTACTCCCTTCAGAAATAGTATGCTTGGCCTTTTACTAGCTTGGTCCACTTATAACCTAATGATGTTTAAAAGAAAATACATGAGTAGGCTTAGATCATATCAACTGTTCCCCTGAAAAATGCCACTTCTGGTCACTTCTATTTCAGAGTAAGAAGGTCCTTTTAGGGTCCATTTAATTTTTTTACAATTTTTCTTGAATAAATTCTAATATAAACAGCCTTAATTAGATAGTTTATTCCTAGATGAGACATTTAGTGATGAGGTTTAATATACTTAGTACATTGAAATAGCAAATGTAATTAACTCATTTTAATTTCTCTGAATATTTCCATGTAGAGGCATCCAAATTTCAAGAAGATTGTTTGAAATTCTATTTTCTCTCTTGGCAGAAATACTTTAAAAGGCTGCAGCTGTTTCTTGCCACAACTGCAGTTTACCACTCCTTTGGTTATGCAAGTAGCACTATTTAGAAAGTTATGTTTTCAGCTGGATCATAGCAATGTTTTGGCTTAAAAGAAGAAAAAGTTTTAAAGAGTGGTAATATGTAACTGTATTATTTAATTGAAATAATTGTTACCATCATATTTATACCAGGGGTTTGCTGGCATATACACCAGCACAGGTAAGAAGATGAGGAACTTACAGGTAAGGGTGGGACAAATCAAAAGCCACTTGAATAGGCTTTTCTGCAAGAGAAGATGATGTTTTATGCCTGTTTAAGGTAGATGCTGAGCAAAACCAGCTTAAAGACTTCATAGTTACAAGGGACAGTACAGCCGTTCATCTCACATACCAGGGCAGCTTTCCCATGTGTTCCAAATGTTCACAAGCCAAAAAGTGTCAGCCTGGAATTTGGTGCACCAATTGATGACCTTGGGGATTTGCATAGAGCAATTCTGTCTTCATGTGCTCCCTGCTGGTTTTTCCCCCCTTTCTTTATGACTTTCCAGTGGGATAATTTCTCTAACATCTTGTTTATCTCTAAGAGAACAAGTGCTGGCACAAGGGAAATGCCAAGTGTGTGTAGCCAGGAGACATTAATCTTTCAATCTTAGCCGTCAGAGTGGCCAAAACCAGTTGAAGAAAGAGCCTTAGAAAGAGTTGCACTGAGCTGCAATCCAAATGACTGCATGTCCTCATCCTCCAGGTCGGTGTACAAATGTCTGGGATGGGCAGTGACAGCTGCACTTACTGGCGATGGTGGTGCCTCTGTCAAAAGCCCCAGAGCACAGATGCTTCACCAAAACTGCCTCTCAAGGACTATCTTCTTCTCTCAAGGACTTTTCTTCTCTCCATTTCATTTTTATATATTATTAAACACTGAGGGACAGAGTGTACAAAATGCTTGTTTAGCATCGTATTCAGCTTGGAATTGTTGCCATTCAACATTCTTCCAAAACAGAAAATATTCAGTCATGAATAATTAAAAAACTTCAAACACTAAGAAATGCATTTGCAAAGGAACTGCATCTTTTCAATGAAGGTTACAGGAAAAGATAAAACATTTGAAAACCAGGAATAGGATTTCTTCCCAGGCAAAACAGCCAAATGGGTTTAACTCCAGTGTTTAAGATCTGCACAGCAGTATCTGGAATGATAGTACCCAATACCTCCCCTTCCAAGCCTGCCATGTTTACAGGAGAACACAATCCTTTTTTTCTTGATTCTTTGCTCTTACTTTGTTGAATAATCTCAAAAAAAAATCTTCATTATATAAAATCCAAATCTATCTTTTAAATCTAATTGAAGGTACACTAAATAATACGGCAGTAAGTGATTGTTCTTAAGCTGCTTTTATAGATTTTGGTTGTCCTTTTGCACGGTCTTTTACATTGCTGGTTGTTGTAGCATGAGGGCGTATTTGTCTTGGTGATGTATCCTTGAGAGTCCTGAGACTGAAAGGGTCCTTCCTTTCAGGGAAGTCATGTAATGTTTTAAATTTACATAAGAAACACCTGGGAATGAGCAGTACCTCAGAGCAAATCATCCAGTTTTGGCTCTCAGTCAGACATAGTGAAATACATTATGCAATAGTAAAATATGTCATTTCTTCACTCCTTTTACATATGTGCCACAGAATACTGACGAAATACACTGTAAGTGTATTACAAATTTACTGAGTGTGTAATAATTGGAATAATTTTTTTCAGTTCCTGAATTGATGTCATATAAATATATAAATAATACAAGTACCATAAGTACAAAGAATTACCTTAAATTATTCAAATTTATTTTATCTCTACAGATAGAGAATGGTTTATGAAGAGAAGGGAAAGAAGGGGACTACATTTAGTTAACATATATGTAGTCTCAGTATACATATAATGCATATAATTTTACTTGAATGAGTTAAATGGAGTATAAATAATTTTAATATATTACTCCATTAACTGTAGAACTCCATCCACCCATAAAGAAGGATATTTACATGAAGAGTTTTGACACCATTTAATTATATAGTCATCAGTGTAGCAGAGTTACTTTGCCCCTGTCTATTTTAATGGTGCTTTAAAAGAGAAGAAAGTAATAGTTGTTTGAAATGAACTGTTAAAATAATCAGCTTACATACTAAAAGAACTTTCAGGAGAAAAAAAAAAAATTTCTGGTATCTAAATGTTAGTAGTATAAACTGGAGAAGAAAATAGTTTCAAAGAAGGGCTCTTGAGAATACAGAAGTGTTGGAATCTGTAGTGAGAAGCTCAGCAATGCATCAAAGTAGTAACTCTAACAGTATATTTTGAAATCATTATATAGTTAAATGATGCTAATATTGAACAATGTCTTTTTCACGGCAAATATCAATAGATACTTCCTCCATAAATGACCATTAAGGGAAGTCTCCAAGCATCATAAACTGTAATCAAAATCCTTTATAGCACATGGCATTGCAGACATAAGTCATCAGTGTTCGAAGTAATTAAAAACAAACCTCTGTGATATTACACAGTGGATGTACATCCTCATAACTGAAGACTGTATCTTCACAAATCTCTACAAGACTGTCTTGTACACATTAACATTTTTAAGGTTCCCATTGTATAAAGTCTTCACTCTGGAATTTCCAGATGAACCTCCTTAATAGTGCCAGTCTAAAATTTCTTTTCTTTCAGCTTCTTCTGTGGGCTCATGTTATTTTATGAAACAAATGTCTGAAGTTTCAAACACATTCTTAGGGAATATTTCCCTCATTACTTAATAAGATAAAATTGGGATTCTTAAAAACTGAAGATCCAAAACTCCCTGCTGGGTTGTGTGGAATGCTCCAGCTGAGATAATATAGTAGTCTGTTACTCAAGGGGAGATACTTGCCAGCGGTTGACCTAGAACCAATCAGTTAAAGAGCATTCTGAACATATCTGTATTTGATGATAAAATACCAGGTCCTAAAATATGCTTATGAGTTGCAAGTTTAACAGAAAAGATATTTTTTCTTATGATGTGTATGGTCTTCAAGAATTGAGTAATGTTGTGCTGACACAGCTGATTGCTTTACAATTGCAATTCAAAATGGAGTTCAGAGTCAGTCATGACCATTTTGCTTCTATTTTTTTGCTGTACATACAGCACAATTATAATCATTCTGGCACACAGTTGTTTCTATCCCTGTCTCTCTGAAATGTTTTTTAAAAATCATCTCTTTTGTAATAAGTTAAGAAGGTCAGTCAAATTCCAGCATGCTATTAATCCAAGTGGCCCAGATTTATTTCAGTGCAAGCCATTAACGTTCAGATTGTCCTTTACTGAGTCATGCATGATCAGCACGGGAAGGACATACAGAAACTGCCTGAACTTGAACAATCATGATACAGGTCAGGACACCTACAGGTCATTTCTCTTCTGCTCTGCATGCTTTCTCAAAAAGAACAAAGACCCAGTGCAGATCTGTGGGGCGTTACTCTTGCTTGATGACCAAGTTTCTCATATGGAGAAGCACCTGTTTATTTCACTGATTAGCTAACAGGAGACATCCTTGTGAGTCAGTTATGGTTTTAGATGCATTGTGGAGTTAATTATGATGTCTGGAATACAGGAAGCAAGTTAGATTTTTAGAGTAGGTGTCTCAAAAGAATGAAATCATTTAGAAACCCAGGGTATCCATTCTCCCCATCACTTCTGCCTTCTGCCTTCCTTAAAGGGGAGAGCAGACTTTACTTAAATTGTAACCTTTCAAGGAGAGACTGTGGGCTCTGCTTTCTGGCTACGTATGTATGCGTACATTTGTGTCCTTATAATCTAGCACTGGAGAGTCCTGGACGATGGTCTACATAAAACCAAAATATAGGTAGTAAATAATGGTGCATAGTCTTAACTGTCATTATCTGTCACCACTGCTGCTGTGTCCTTCCTTCTCCAAATTGCTGAAGACAATTGCCATTTGGTGGCCAGGCTCCTGATTGGTTCTGAGCATGTAACACTTTATGTCAAATGCTTTGAGCATTTTGTTAGCTACCTTTTAAATAAATAAATAAAACCAGTGCATGTAAGAATAGTCAGAATAAATATCCTTTCTGTATCCTTTCTCTTTACAGACCCTCCACTTTTTTTTTTCTCTCTTCCTACCTGTGAGGCATTTTCTCTGTGCAACACTAACAAATACATTATTTGCTGTCATAGTCTTCCTTTCGTAGTTTTAAAAAGGAATCTGTAAACATATGTGTGTGTCTCTGCTCTCTTGGATGGAGCTAACTCAGAATCCTAAAATTAATTCTTTTTGTCTTTCTGATTTGTTTTTTTTCTTAATGCTTTAAAATGTAATATAATAAAGGAATGGATCTCCAGACCAGCAAGGCAGCTGCATGATCAGCTCTCTGTAGGACTATCAGCTCTCTGTTGGCCATTGTTTCTCAAAAAGAGTTTTGATATCTTCATGTA
Organism: Nicator chloris; assembly: GCA_013400495.1. Classification (NCBI taxonomy): domain Eukaryota; kingdom Metazoa; phylum Chordata; class Aves; order Passeriformes; family Pycnonotidae; genus Nicator; species Nicator chloris. The sequence goes on along the minus strand of WAAE01027324.1, from coordinate 22,645 downwards.
CAATATATTCCCAGCCCTGGAGATATCCAAAAGCCATCTGGACATGGTCCTGGGCAGCTGGCTCTAAGTGGCCCTGATTGAGGAGGAAGGTTGGAACAAATGACATTTGGAGGTCCCTTCCAACCTCAACCCTCATAGTGTTTCTATGAACATCTAATTGCATGTCTGATCTGTCCTATTCAGGGCTGACTTTGATTCTGAAAGGGTGGATATTGCCTCAGAAGATCCAGATACTGGATTCTGCTCACAAACTTCTCACTCTCTAATGTCTCAGTGTATCCTCCTCCGGACCAATTCAGAGTTAACAGGTCTCAATTCATGTATAGTGTCAGAGAATCTATATGCAATGTATGAGAACCTGTCCTTTCTCTGGCTCTTCTCTAAATCCTTAGTTCAAATCTAGTCATGCATTCTCATACCTATTCCACAATACCTGAGGCCTAATCACTGAATCAAAGTTCATCTAGATTCTGTGAAAATCTAACTTTTTTGGGAAGAGAGAGAGAGTCAGTGTTAGGCTAGCTTATCATTTGAAGATGGCCCCCTGCTATAATGGAGAACTTTAGAGAGTTCTCCATTATACCTGGAAGAAATGCTTTTAGATTTTGAAGTTTACAAAAATGATACTATAAATATTAGAAAATGACAGTGTTTCCATATAGCTTTGCATGGTCATTGATGTGCACCGTGAATAAATTTTGTCCCATACTGCCTCACAGTTGAGATGGTGATTAGTAACAGGGCTTTGAATGCTTTCTTTTTAATACTGTAGTAAAGACTAACTTGAAAATATTACACATAAATTATCTTTCTTCTTCTTCTTAAAGCCATATGAGGGGCTAAGACTTCAAGACCTACGAAGGCTTAAGGATATGCTGATCGTGGAATCTGCTGACATGCTTCAAGCCCCACTCTTTACTGCAGAAGCTCTACTTCGGGCACATGGTAATCTCAAACTTTAAAGTCTAAAGAAACTGCTTTCAGCAAATTCAAAACCCCAGTTTTATGTTTGCACTTTATTTCCAAGAAAAAGAGAAGTAATGGTTAATAGCAGGAGACAGACTACACAGTACTTCAGAAAGAAGTACAGCTGCAGTATGCCAAAAAACATTGAGGCAGACAGGGAAGCTGATAGAAAAGTGATTCAAACTAGGAGCTATGATGGAAGACAGTTTAACTTAAGCAGTGTGGAAAAACAGAACGGCCCTATTTTGGTGAGAGACACGGGAGTAAAACTTATATGGTTTTATATGTCAAAAAAGTCAAATTCATCAAACCTATTTTTGTCAGGGAGCTGGTTTTCTGCCACTATGTATTTGTGTATAAAACTGGATCAACATTTTTTAATTTATTTTTTCTTGCAATAAAAGCAGTCTGACCATTGTAATAAGTGGTTGGAAATTGTCTTGGGGCTTAAATTGTATGAGTGTATGTCCTTAGGAGGATTTTTTATAGTTATACGTCTAATACAGGGTATGCTTTTCCATGTGCATATCTGTAACTAGTTTATTTTCACTGGAACAAATCTGTATTCTTGTTCAAGTTAAACTGAGGTTGTCAGGGGATATACTGAATTCAGTGTGTTTTCTCTAGACAAAAGTATCTCTAAAACTCAGTGTAAGCTTTCAGCTTTGATTCAATAATTCAAAACTTATGCTTACTGAAGCATCTGCATTGTTACTATATGCCAAAGGAACTACTCAGGCAGTTAATGGTTTGCGTGCTCATCACTGTGTTGCTTTCATACCCTGTTATTTTTGTGGGCTCCTTGTTAAAGTCAGTGGGAGAGGGAAAAGTGACATAGAGAGACAGTATTTTAAACCCACAGCTTTTGGTACACTTTCATGAGGAGTTGTGGTACCTGAAACTCTTCTCTTTTACATTATTATACATAGCTGGTATTTGTGTTACTTTTAACACTGAGCTAAATAACCATGAACTTGTGCCAGCATGATGATATTTAAGGCACAGTCCTTGCATATATAATTTTTATGTTGATTCTTTGTTTAATTCTTAAATTCTTAATATTTGAATCCTATGTTGTATTCCCAGAACAGTCTCAGTAAGGCTAAAATTATAAATACTTGACTGAGTAGGCTCCATAACCTGTGCAGATATTTTGAAGAGGAAAATTGTGGCAATACTGTTCAAACTCTCAGCTCAGTCTGTAATTAGTTGAAAATCAGTGAGGTTGATGTGAATTGTGGAGAAATGTCTGCCAGCATCTAGCAAGCAGGAATTGAAAATTGAGAAGAAATCAGTCTGTGTTGGAAAGGTCATTCTACTGATGTTGCCTTAGTGATATGCTGGTAACTTAATGCAATTGGCCAGTGCATAGAAAGAAGCACAGACAATTAGCAAGTCATGAGAAAGTCAACTATTTTGCCTGTAGCTTTATTGGTTCAGCTTAGTAAAGGAAATAACTCAGGTATTTACTGAGGTTTCGAGAACTGACATCAAATGAGAAATTGTAATATATTTTTGCATTAAATCTTGAAATTCACAAAAAATAATGTGAAATTTTGGTTTAATTCACACAAGGTATGAAAAGCATGTTTTAAATTCTTGGAAAGATCATACTTGTATACTAAGTTTAATAGTTTACAGGCATATAATATTTAATCCACCAGACTTTGCTTTCTTTTCTTGTACAAATATATCAATTTATTGACACAGACATTAAGAGGGAAGAGTGTATAGGAATTTGATAGATTTATATTTAAATGAGAACCTTAAAGTATTTGTGGTAGAAAAAAATGCTGTTCTGAAGATATCTTTAGTATTAATCATAAGAGTCAAACAGAATGCATTTCAAACAATAGCGAAGAAAGATTTGATCTAGTTTTAAGATATATTTTGTTTCACTAGTTGTTTTTTGTATATAAATGGGCAGTGTTAATTATGAATAAAAGTAAAACATTCACTAACACTTAATTTTAGAATAAAATGTAGTGAGAATATATGAAATTTTCTTTGTGCTCAGGTGGATATTTTTTACCCTCAGAAACACATAATTTATATGCATAATATATATATATATAAACTGGAAACTTACTAAGTCACAAATCTTGTTATCCAGTTAGATCTTATTCTTCTTCCTGTATTTCCTGTCTTCATTAAAAGAAAAAGAAACAAAGCACAACAGATAAAATTGAATCCATACTAAACAATTACTTTTTTCATAGAAGAAATAATGAAAAGTCACTGGTGTGAGGGTTGGTATATTTTCATCTGTCTGTGGAAGTCAGTACAGTTCTGGTTTTCAACTGAGTCTTCTAGCCACTACAATTGCTGTAAATAAATCACAAAAATAATGTTAAGTCATCTTACAGGGAAAGGAGATGCTTGTGATGCAATCATGTACAAAAATGCATTGCATTACGTATTATCTTGGAGTGTGTTCTCTGAAATGTAATGTCTAAAGTTCCATTCAATCACACTTTATTATAGTTATTTATTTTTAATTTTTTTTGTTCAGTGTTCTTTTCAGGGTGGTTACAAAATATATTTTAAACATTGTCAGGTGCATAATTTCCTTTATCTCTGTATTTCTTGAAGACTGGGACAGGGAGAAGTTGCTTGAAGCCTGGATGTGTAACCCAGAGAATTGCTGCCAGCGCTCAGGGGTTCAGATGCCAACGCCCCCTCCGAGCGGATACAACGCGTGGGACACGCTTCCTTCTCCGCGAACTCCACGCACGACTCGCTCTTCTGTCACCTCCCCGGATGAAATCAGCCCCTCACCAGGAGACATGGAGACAGCTGTGGTAAATTTATAAATAGATCTTAGACCATCAGGGCAAACCAGCTGATTTCTAAATGCAGTGCACCTGTGTAGACAGGGGAGCTGCCAGAAATACCTTTGTGAAAGTATAAAGTGTTTCTATTTCCAAAAGTGGTGAACAGAGAGGTTGACACCTTAAACATTCTATATGATAAAACAGTTGAGTATCTGGCAAATACAAACCATTCTGTTTTTACCTTGGCTGTCACTGACAAACTCTCGTTTTAGACAGCTACAGTCACATCAGTGTATTTGGCTCTTCGGAACTTTTTATCTCATCCCTATCAAGATGTTTACTTCCATTGTATCCATTTCCCCGAATGTACGCAGTTCTGTGAACCCTGCCTTTTGAAAATTTTTTCTTTAGAAAACAAAACTGTCTTTGTCTGCATTTGGAAATGTCAGCCCACTAGTGTACTGTAAGCTTATAATTACTTTTACTATGTGTGGGCTGCTTCAAGCGGTTTACAAAGCTATTGCAAATTTGAAATATGAAAGTGCCTTTCATTAAAATCATTGTGGCTCTTTTGGAAGACAGAGTTCTCTTTTTAATAATCTACAGCTGCAGCATTATAAAACTATTGCTCCATGATCTAAGCATTTTTTTTAGAATATTACATGCAGTCTTTCAGATGGAACATCCCTAAATCTCATATTAAAATGTTGCATTCCTGCATAGAAATATTTTATTTCTTTAATTGTAAAATGCTGTAAAAGAAGCTATACAGAAGGGATATTGTTATTGTACATTTATTTACATTAGCAGTTAAATATTGTCCGTGAATAATTCCTAATTAAAATGTTGAACAGGAGATTATATGTCCTCAGTTTTACATTGTGTGTTTCGTTTTTCATCGATGGCCCATAAGCCAGGAATGCAGGTTTGGATAATGATTGCCATTATAGATCTAGTGTGTCTCAATCCAGCTCCAGAGTCAGAGATTTAGTGTTCCTGTTTGTTTAAGAATCTTATCTGAGCTATCAAATCTCATTTTGCCAGGAAAATGAAAACTAAAAGGAATAGATAAAATAAAGCCACAAGGTATAAAGCTTTACATGTTTTGCATGCATCCTATTTTACAAACAGTTCCAGTAAATGTTTTTATTTGATGTTTTGAACTCAGGACTTCATAAATTCCTTACTTTAAAGATACATTTTAAACAAAATTTTCAGCTCATATAAACTTAATAGAGATTATTTTTAATGCATTCTCCACTTTTAAAATATTTAATTTTGGCAAGATACTAAGGTTAAATGACTGAAGGAACAATACATATCTTCACTGAGTTTTACATTTTAAAAGCTTTTATTTTTTGTTTGATTTTGTTTTGACTGTCATGTTGAGTGCTTTTAAAGTGGCATCCTACAGGCTAACTTTCTGAAAATGTCCTATGTGTATATAATACCTAAAGCATTGACAGCCGAAATACTTTTTCAGTGTCTTTGTTTCAATGAAAAGAAAAATCTTTTTGTATTTCTTGAAGAACATTCATATTTATTTCCACACATAACCATAAGCAGAGAGTATTTTCATCTGTACTCTATTTCAGAGTAAGGGCCTCAGTATTCAGTGTTATTTTTTCTTTAGTACCTATTTCTTTAAAATTCAGCAATTATATCTTCTGTTGGAGTATTTGTAGTGTAACTTATTCTTCATTTTGATCAAAAACCTCCAAGTCTTTTAAAAAAATTATATATATGTAATTTATTACTTAAAGTATTTGCTGCTGCTGCACACTCAAACTGCTCCACCTGGATTTAAATCTGACTGTGTGAGATACTAAACATTAAGATTATAAACATTTCCTGTAGCCTCTATCATCTCCAAACTCATTTCTGGCTGTCTGTGAAGCTGATGAAAAACGCAGCTCCTTTTGCACCTAGAACTCTAACTCTGAGATTCCAGTACTCTGCAGGGTGAAGCACTTCCTGAGCTCAAGGATGCTGCAAAAAGCAGCCCAAAATATGCTCTCTGGATAGGGAGTTACAGAAACAGAGATGGCAAGTCTTTCCCATTCCTATAGCTTAAATAACTTCTTTTTTCTGGATACAGTGAGATTTTTTCCCCTTCTGAGCATTTCTTTAAATTTTTGCTGAGATTTTCCAACGTAACTCTTTCTGCTAACAACACAAAAAGCTTTAGGGTATTTCTTAATCAGGAGCATTTTTGTCATTTACAGTGTGACATTTGCATGTGTAATATTTCTGTGTTTGAAGACCCAGTGGATATGCCTTGTGGACATGACTTCTGCAGAGCTTGCTGGGAGGCGTGAGTATATGTACTTCTCTATCATCTGAGAAACTTTCATACTTGCTGTGTTTAAGAGGAAACGGCAGAGATCATAAACAGCTAATGTTCAAACACTGTTTGGGTTTCAAAGAAGCACTGGTTTGAACCTATCCAATATTTTAGTTGTCACTCAAACAACCATTAGTTGTTTAGGCTTATGTAATGTTTGTTTTGGTTTTGACTAAGCAAAATTCTTAATCGAATGTTTTAAGCTTGTGTGTAAATAGATAAGCCTACTCTTGATTTGTTCCGAGTGTGTGTGGTGTTGGCAGCATTGGGGTTTACAGTTTCTAAATTAAGCACATACTTAATTCCATCTCTGAGATTAGCACACTAAACTTAGGCATTGTGAATCCATTTCCAATCAGAAAGGCAATTAGAATTCTTTCTTTATGTAGAGGTTTAATAACTGAGGGGTAGATTTCACTTAGAAGTTCTATTAACCTAATGCTCTTGTTACTGCATAGGTCAGAGTAGTCATGCTAGTGAAAAACTCAGATGTGGACAATTATGGTAATATAAATATTAATCATATTTCCCAGGAATAATTATATCTGTGTGCAGTGCTTTGTATTCATCTGTGTCCCCATTCAGGAGATTGTACTACTTGATCTCTACCCCTGTAAGTGTCTTGTTACAGCACCATTTCAGCACAGCTCTTCCTACTGCACATCAGCCCCATTTCTATGAACCCATTGGCCTGGTGCTAAGGAAGAGCACTTTCTTTTCCATATGAGCTTTCCAAAGGCACTTCTTTTCAGTGGCAAGAAAATGGTTATTTGTGCTTCTCTTGCCTTGCAAATCCCTGGGCAGGATGTAGGAGTTACCAAGAGATCACTGGTTTGAATTTGGCTGCTGGACTGTGTGTCCTTTGTGCAGGACACAGGGTCCAGCTCAGAGCCACAGGCTCAGAGCCACAGTTCAGTGGCAAGCGTTTGTGGTGGCACATGGAGGGTGGAATTCATCTTTTCTGAGCCTGTCATTCCTGAATCACTTGGAGCATTGCCAGCACTGGGTAACCCAACTCTGAGATACAGATCTAAGATGGGATGAATTGACAGTTATCTCTACCTTAACTATTAGAGGATCTCAGGTGACTACCTTAGAATAACTGCCTATCCTTTAAATGAATACAGTTAGAATGGTATCATTGATGTCAGATTCATAAGCCTGTTACAGCTTTGAAACTGAACAACAACAACTGTTAAAGTCCAGCTTTCAGCAGATTTTTGAGCTTGTTCTGTCATGTTCTGGTGGTCAGGGACTAATAAGGTCACCATTTAGACATTCATGTCCAAAAACAGACCTAGTTTTATTAGCACAGTTGTAGAAATTAATTGCATATTAAATTAATTATTTCCTAGATGAATTACTCTTACATATTTTGTTTCTGATTTAAGGTCGAAGTAATGTTCAGTTTAATTAAGCATTGCAGAGCTGTGTGATAAATGGCAATGATGAAACCACAAACATAGGACTAAATATTGCTGATGAGGCTCACATTTAAACCAAGACAGTGTTATTTTTTGTTAATTATGCTGTTCATCAAGGTTGTAGCTCTTTTGAGCAAAAAGGGATAGTTCTTATTCTCTATTGAAAAAGTGAACATTGTGAATACCTGTGAACATAGTGTAAAGTACTCAACAGCCTTTTAACTTTTACTTTTTATTCACAAATACTGACTGGCAAAATTCTGGCAGATTTTTGAATCTGAAAATTCAGGAGGGTGAAGCTCACAACATTTTTTGCCCAGCATATGATTGTTTCCAGCTTGTGCCTGTAGACATCATAGAAAGTGTGGTTTCCAAGGAGATGGACAAGAGATACCTTCAATTTGACATTAAGGTAAATTATCAAACTGTTCTTGTACTCTTGAACTCTGTTCCGTTTCATAAAAAGTGACTTAAAGCTTCTGTATGAAACGCTGCAATATATCTGTAACTTTCTAAGTAGAAATTAAAAAAACAAATATGTGCAAACATGTATTGGCTTTTATATAGCATAATATTAATGTTTGCTGTACTACAGAGAAAACAAGAAAGAACATTTTATGTATTCCTTAAGTAGAAATGCCATATTTCCATAGTATGTTGCCTAATGTGGTATTAATAAAATAATTTGATTAAACTCATTTTTGTAACGGGTGATACGAAGGTTTTAATCAGTCAGGGTTGTTTGTGTTTGCAATCTGAAATTTTAAAAGTTTTCAGATTATTTTTACTGCATTCAGAAATAGTACCTCTTTCCTTTTAAAAACCTTCCTAGTACTTCCATGCTTGACATGATTGCTGTATATGGATAGAGGAGTAGGAAAAGCTTGATTTGGTTTTCCTGGGTTTTTTAATGTATTTGTTTTCATCATTGAAATTTGTTTTTAAAAGCAATCTTTTAATTCAACATTCTTCTTTTACACTAGTGTAGTTATGAACTACACACATTGAGAAATGTGCTACTTTATCAGTGGTGGCAGAGCAGAGGTAGAGAAATACTTTTTCATTTACAGTACAGTACTTTCTCTGCAACAAGTCTCTTTAATACACAGTAAGATGCAAATTAAATTACCAGATCTGACTCATCTTTTGCATGATGACATTTTATTTCAAGTGACTGGTGATCAGAATAGGTTTGAAGCAAAGTAGTGGAAGTTCTTTTTTTCTCCTCATTTATTAGAGACAGTTTTTACAAAGGAAGGCCTGTTACATTAACACAAAAAAGATGGGAAATAAATGGGTTAGTCTAGTTCTGATTTCTGGTTTATTGTGTGATTTTTGTTTCATCAGTAAGGTCTTCATTTTTTCCAATTGAAAGAATCAGTTCTGTTAATGAGTGCATTGCCAGTGCATATATAGTAGAAATTTACTGTAAGCCACATCACAAAGGAATTAACTTGCAGAGATTGAACATTTGTTTGAAATGTAAGTAATTTCATTCTTAGTGTCAGTCTGAAGTACTGTTGTTACTTAAAAAAAAAAAAAGTGGAAATTAAATTATTCCCTTTCTAGAACTATATTTAGAAGTCCATCCTTGTAGCTACAAGACTGCCCATATAGTTTTTGGCTTTGTTCCCTCAAAAGAAGATTATGAATACAGATTGTTTTATATCAAGGATGAAATCTGATCTTATGTGGTACAATCTTTTTCTTTTTTTCTTTTTTTTTTTTTCCCTGCAGGCCTTTGTTGAAAATAATCCTGCTATTAAATGGTGTCCTATACCTGGCTGTGAAAGAGCAGTAAGGCTAACAAGACAAGGGTCAAATTCAACAGGATCAGATACACTTAGCTTCCCTATGCTAAAAGCCCCTGCAGTAGATTGTGGCAAAGGACATCTTTTCTGCTGGTTAGTACTGGAAACTTTCCTGCATTTACATAAACTCACAGACACTGCTATTCCAGGGACTAATTAAAAAGTCCCACATGGCACCAAGAACGTGACAGGAATTTGTATGGAGTGGTATATGACCATACTATCCTCCATCCATGCACCTCAATAACCTTGTGCACCAATATTGTAGTGTTTTGGGACACTGCAAAGATTTATAATCCAAGAGTCGTTACTGGCTCTGTTAGGTGCACAACAACGGCATGGAGTGTAGGGATGTTCTGTTCTGAGGGGACAGAGGAGAAATGGGATATTGGAATAGGGATTTTTGTGTCTGCATGGTTGTATAATCGAAACGTGGCACATTCTCAACTGTAGTGTACAAAACCAGCAATGTTTAGCTCTTTCTGAATTTTGCTAGAATCCCATTAAAGAAGCTGGAGTTTAAATGGGGCCATGAAGGACTGTTCCTTGCACACATAGCTATTCTGTTTGCAGGATCACTCCAATCTTTGTTTCACTTCAGGTTCAGCACTTTTTCTTTCTGTTACCTTCTACAGAGTTCTAAGACGAATACAAGCTCTAGAAGGAGTAAAAAGTCAGATATTTTTTAAAGCATCCCTCAGATTGCCAATCTTCAGCACTTCCTAGAAAAGGACATAACAGCATCAACTAAAGTAAAAAAGATCTGGCATATTTTTCCTGGACATTATCAGAATGACAGTTTTTGACTATTGTTGTGAGACATGTTCTTGGAAAATGAAAAAGGGTCACGAAAGTACAGACATTCAGACAAGCTCAGCAATTCATCTTTTCATTTTTCTATTGAAACCATGATACAAGGACATCCTAAATCATCTGCTTGATTCCAAATATCATAATTCTTAATGAAAGATGCTTCTGATTTTAGTTCTTTTCCCATATGAATGAAAGAAAGAAGGAAGGAAAAAAAAAAAAAAGGAAACAGACCTAATGAAATAACCACAAAAGCCAGAAAACAGGACGTTTTGGGAAGAGGTTATTTACAATGGATGGAGAACTCAGAAAGAAACAAATCCCATGGAAACAAATCAGGAAATGTTTTCTACCAGTGAGCATACAATAAAACTTACTGTTATTCCACAAGCAGGTACCATCCTCCCATCCTTGCTTCTGATAATAGAGAATCAATTTTTCCATTAACCTGAAGGAACCTGAGACCACTTCAGTGTCATATTGACATGAACCTTCAGACAATGGCAGCTTCTGCTTCCATTACATGAAGTGAATGTACTAGCTCTCCAGAATGTTCTCTGAGGTTGAAAATGTCCTCTGAGTGACTAATTTTTAGGAGAAATGGAGTTTTTATGTTTCCTGATAATATTTCTGTATATTCTTTTTATGTTAATGCTTTGAAATACTGCACAGTTGAGGTCTTGAAAAATACCTCATGTTAGCAAGAAAATGTCCAAGAAGGGCTTTCCAAGGCCTCTTTTTCCTTCCCACAAAAGTGAATGGAGAGTTTCAGCAATGGCAAGAAAGTTCTGCTAACAGCGAAAGCATCCTGCAGTACCTCAAATCAGAACCATTTGCAAAGGACACCCCACTAGTCCTACAGTACAAAAACTCTGTGCATGAATTCCTCTGAGTTCCTCTGGAGAAAAGTGTATTCTCAGTTCAAGAGTTTTCATCATTACTGTGTGTTTAAAGGGAGCTTGCTTTGTCTCTTTAAATTTCAATCAGCACATCCCACAGTCCTGTATTTCTATCAGTTGTGCAAGTTTTACCCCGGTAATCTACAACTCAGACATTGTAATAGCAACTGATGCTGCGTTTAGTAAGGGATTCTTCAGAATTTATGTATTACGAAACAAACCCCTAGATAATCACTTTTTTTCATATCTGTAGCCTTTCCTTGCTAAAAGCAAGAAAATTCTCTGAGTCTATTGAACAATTTCTTCTTTTTTCTTTTTAATGTAGGCGTAGGAATGTTCCTCTTCAATACAGAATTCCCTAGAATTTACTCCCTTTTCATTACACACCACTAACAGCATCTTCAACAAAATGTCTTAAATGTCAAAAAATAGTCTTAGCAGGCAGTGAACACTTAGTTTTGTACCATCAGTCCTCAGTCCTTTCATCCTAGGTATGGGCAAGGGGCAGAGTCTCATTCTGCAGGAGCGACAACTCTTCAGGTGCACTTGGGATGCCAGTTATAAGTTACAATGGTGTTTTGCTGTTTTGGTTCAAAATATATTATCATGAGAAGGAAAAAATCCAGAACTACATTCTTCTTTGGTGATGTTTTTAGCTCTTCCATGAATTTTAACTTTTTGTGTTGAAACTTGCTACAGTTTCACGTACTAAATAAGTACGTGCTGCACCTTCAAATAAATCATCCTGCTGAGTATTGAGCAAGGTGTCTGGGGAGGCTCGTGCTGTTAATTGGCACAGCTGCTCAGTGTTAGTTCCTTCCATTCACTGCTGTCAGGAAGTCTGCCCAAAATACAACTTTCATACAAACTTTCATGAACAGCAGGCTCAATGCTTTTACTCTAGTAAAATGACATCCCAGCATAAAAATGCTTGTTTTGGGGTATGCAGAGGAAAGAGCTTCTTCCATGAGAGGTTGTTCTTGAACAACTGTTGTAACTGTCATATATAGATTGATATGGAAATAAAAGTTTAGGTACAGATATGACTGAACTTCATTAAAAATCTACAAATTTACAAATTTGAAAGTATCAAAGACACATGACCTTCCTCCCACCCCCCATAAAGCATTGACTAATCAGTCAGCTTTTAACTTAAAACTGAGCTTGTCAGTGTTAAATCTTTGCTAGTTTCAGTTCTTTCTGGCAACAAATATTATATACTGTGAGAGGGTCTTGGCACTCTTGAAGTCAGTGATTTAAGTGTCCTACTGGCCCACAGATGTGAAAGGTGTTCACTTTCAACCAAGACTGAAATTACCTTATTACAGACCAATTATTCATTCTAGTACAATCTTTCCCAACTAAAATCCTAAGTCCAAACCAGAGATGCATGTGTGTTGAATTTCAGCTTTTTTGTTAGCAGACTAGCTAAGGGGAAAAAAAGTTCAAAACTCTTCCCATCACCTTTTCTTTGTTCCTGAATTCCTGCTTAAAATGTGGACAAGGGCAATCAGAAGAGTATTGACATAGTTTCTGAAGCTGCACTGCAAGAGAGCAGTTCACCACTGGATCTGCAACAAACTTGTGTATGCTCTGATGCAGCTGGTGCCCATCTGAAATTATTTGCTTTGATATGTCAGATGGCTGAGGCTATTTGCTGCCATTCCAGTAGAAAAAAAAGAGCTATTACAGATCCGGAGTGCATATTGACACATCCACACTGAAGCACCATCTGGAAGCTGTATATCTGCTGCCACTGTGTAGAAGTGATTGCCATCCTTAATCTTAGTAGGAACTTCAAGAGAAGCTCAAGAGACTCATTATTCCACTGTGTCCATGTAAATAAGTTCAAGCCCCTGTTTAAGAGACTCTGGTGGAAGGAGTAAATATCCATAAATACTTAGGGGTGGTGTTGAAGGGCTTGGATCTTGTTCTAGATTAAAACCTTGAACCTAGTTAAAAGTTGATTATTGCAACGGAACAGATGGAAGTAATTCTACATAAAATACATGTCTGCTATAGCAAACTACCTACTTTTTGATAAACTCTGTAGTCTGGTTGACCTTTATCACAGAAACTGTATGAGAACTTTTGTGGCACTAAAATAATACCCAGGTATAAGAACAAACTGCAAGCCAACTAATTGGTTTCAGATTGTAATTTGAGGAAGCTTCTTTCCTTTCCTGTCTCATTTAAATTCTTTATTAATAATGGTCATCTATGTTTGTGAGCAAGTAGTCTAAGTGTATTTTAAAACAATGTTATTTAGATGGCTTTTGTTTTCCTGACTTAAATTCTGAGCATTTTTTGAGTTTGATTTTTTTTTTTAGGTTAAACCAATTTTGACTTTAATTCTAAATCTCTGAGTTGTAAGTAATTGTGTATACACCTTTTTTTTCAGGGAATGTCTTGGTGAAGCACACGAACCCTGTGACTGCCAGACCTGGAAGGACTGGCTACAGAAAATATCTGAAATGAAACCAGAAGAACGTAAGAGCCATGCAGGGCCAACAGGGAGGGCGTGGGTGTTTTGCTCTGGTTTTGATCTTTTAGATTTAGACAGATTTTTTTTAGTTGCACTAAGTAAAAACTGGTTTCAACTCTGGTTGAAACATAGGGTAAAAGGGGAAGAAAATGGTAATCCTGAATGAGGGGCTGCTTACACTTTAACTGCAGCACTATGGTAGACTGTTCTTTGTAGAACATTCCTCCCCACAAATACATGTGTGGTTCAGTCAGGGTATGCAGGTTTTAAAGCTTTGTTTCATTACTTAGTCCATTTATTCCTGCTTATAACTTCATTTACCCTGTCCAATTTTGATTTTTAGCCCAGTCTGCTCCCGTCATTGAGCAGTGTTCCATGAAGATTTTTATTGCTTTAAAACTAATTCAAGGCAATGGGTGATAATAACAGTAAGGCTGAGGGTGAAGTGCAAGGGAGTTGTAGGAAATGGCTTAATGATATGTAAACTTTACTAAAAAAATCTAATAAAGGTTGGGTTTACACAGGAAAGATATTTTCTTAGTCAATGTTAACAAAAAAAGTAAAGATGACAGCAATTTGAAAACATACTAACATGGTTACCACAGTTCAGAGCCTTTCCATAGTATGTTATAAACATTTTGGAAGGCATAGAAAATTTTACAAAGGGGTAAAATACACCCTACTTTGTCAAACCATACCTGTTTGTTTATATGTGTATTTGCACCTTCATATATTGTAATTGTCACAAATACTGTATATAAATTTGTATTAAAATAGATGTGTGGAAATACACTGAAAGAATAAGTGTATTAACATTATGTATGTCTAAATTAGAAAAATTAATTATATGTGAGAAATATATGACGGGGAAAACTTCAATATTTTGCCAAGAAATAGGGAAACTTGCATCATTCCTAATCTGATTCTGACAAAAGATTACACAAGTACAATTTCATCCTCTCTGTTTTTGCATGCTCCATATCCTCCTGTCACCCTCAAAAAGTTGTGGGAGTGAGTGAGGCCTATGAGGACGCTGCCAACTGCCTGTGGTTACTGACCAACTCCAAACCTTGCGCCAACTGCAAGTCTCCAATCCAGAAGAACGAGGGCTGCAACCACATGCAGTGTGCAAAGGTAAGAAAGACCCAGCATGGGATTTCTTGAGGAATCCTCATTCAGCTTTGTATGTCCTGTATATATTTCAGGATCACAGAGGTCCAAAACCTCTGAAGGGTCATGCCTGATAGCTAGTGGAACCTGTTGCAAGAATTAGACAATGAGCAAATGGCAGGTTGCATGTATTTAGAAAATGTTTAATATTTACTGAAATCTGTTTGGTTGACAAGTGTACATTACAATAATTACCAATACAGTATAAAGCAGAAATAATTGATGGTTTAATCGTTTAGTTAATAATGCAGAAGAGAAAGAACAGTTTTAATTGGCAGATGTAAGATTTTAAGGAAGGCTTAGCTCTAATGAAGGTTTTGCCTTACTATATTTTTTTTCACATTATTTCTCTAACATAGCAACAAAGCAAAAGAAGTTTAGGTGGAAAACTGTAAACAGGAATTAATCAGTAGGAATGAAAAGACAGCAAAGAGTGATTCTAAAGGAAATTTATTGATGACAGCAGCCAGAACATTAGTCACAAGTTTGCACTGTGCTACCAAAATAGAAGAAATATTTTTGCCATGAGTTCAGTATTATTTGAAAATGCTTTCTTGCTCAAGTTAGTTAAAAGCAGCATATTTAGAAAACTCTTCTTTTATGTTAGAAATATCTTCTATAAGTACAACTATTACCTCTTTGAGGAGCATCATTAAAAATAAGAAAGTAGCGAACACTTGACATAGTTGGCCTGCAATAAAAGGCTAACAGATTTAGAAAGTAATTCTCTTTATTTTTCTGAAAATATGCAGGTCTCTCTCTATTGCTATGCAGATCCCATTTTCTTTAAATTGTCACATATTCTCTCTCTTTCTGTGATACGAATTGACGATTGGGGCTTTTTTTGGTATCATTGGCAGCAGAGAACATTCTCCTACACTTTGATTTATGCCAAGTTTGCTGGTTTGGGGTTTTTTTGGTTTTTGTCTTAAATGATTTTTAAAAGAGCTCATAAATTCCACACTTCTAAAACTCTATAAGGTATTTTTGTTGCAGCTGTTGCCAGTGAGCTCAGTTGAACAAAGTGGCTTCAGGCTTGGGAAGACTTTGGCCAATGAGCACTGATGAATATAGATTATTGACCATTCTAAGGCACTACCTGACAACCAGAAGTCTCTTCTTTTTTGATGATTATAGGCAGTTTGGAGAGTCCTTAAAACAGTCAGATTCTTTTGTCATGGAGAAATCTCCGCAGACAGCAGCTGCCTCCCCTCAGCCTGGTGAGGAAGGGTGTCCTCAAGATCATTGCAGGGCTTGGACACAAAGAATAGTGGTTACCTCACTTCTTGCTTCCTCTGCTGAATCAACAACCTCTGATGGAGCCTCTGCCTTTTTTTGCAGGGAGGTCTGCTCAAGCCCACTCCATGATGGGCTATGGCTGCTTCTTAGCATCTAGCATGTACCTTGCTGTAGAGGAGGATACTCCTTACTCATCAAACCCTGTTTTCTGTACTTAAGCAGGCATTTTCTTGCTGTCTTATGAGTGCAGCTGCTAACGAGGCAAGACTTACGCCATCCTGCTCTCACTCCACTATCTATAGGCGTTTTTTAGCCTTATGGGTACTTTGGTTTCAAGGAACAGGAGGAGGTTCATAGATAATAAATTGCTGCAAATTTCATGAAACTTGGTAGATGTATGGTGCAGAGACTTCATTTGTACTGCCACCAAGAGAGAGGCTGAAATACCTACCCAGCTGTTACCTGCTCAGCAGTTACCTGTTCTGCTTGGCTCAGACCGTGGCCAGGCAGCAGATGGGATTTGTTAAGCCCAGGTGGTGATGATACAAGGCTCAGTGATCATAAAGACACATAAAACACAGCTCGGGAGTTAATCACAGAATATGCTGAGTTGGAAGGGATCCATCAGGATTAACAAGTCCAACTCCTGGCCCTGTGCAGAATACCCCAAGCATCACACCAAGTGCCTGAGAGAGTTGTCCAAACACTTCTTGAACTCTCTCAGGCTTGGTGCTATAAACACTTCCCTGGCGAGCTTGTTTCACGGCCCAGCCACCCTCTAGGTGAAGAAACTTTCCCTGCCTTGGAGCGAGTGGACAGCTTCTCCCAATTTAGTGCAAACTCAGTATTCTTTTGAGACCTGTGTCCAAGTGAAGCCATTGCGTGATGCGGCTATCCAGCGCTGTGCTGGACGTTTTGTCCAGGAGGAGGCTGTGAGAGGGTATCAAAAGTTCTGTGAAGTCCAAAAAGGTTACACCAGCTGGCTTCCCTTGATCAGCTGGGTGGGTTACCCTGTCACAGAAGGGAATCAGGTTGGACAAGCAGGACCTCCCCTCAGAAAGCTGTGCTGGCTGTGACCAATGACTGCATTGTCCTCCAGGTGTTTTTCAGTACCTCCCAGAGTAATCTTTTCCATGATTTTACTGTGCACTGAAGTGAGCATGACAGGCTGTAGTTTCCAGGGTTCTCCTTCTTGCCTTTCTTGAAAATGATTTGGGGTTTGGGAGGTGTGTAGAAACAGCTGATATGGTTTTAAATGTCTCATGAGACTGAGATACTGGGAGGAGGGTCTGGGAACACTGTGTGAATCTTGGGGTTTGAGGAGGCTTTTGGAGATATGAGAGATTAAAAGAGAGATATAATGGAGTGTCAGATGGGAGAGAATTTGGGAGAACTGAGATTGTTGCAGTAGGACCATATATACAAAATTAATAGGAAGTTGAGCTTTATTAGTTCAGTTGCTTGTGATACACCTTGTTTCATTTGATCTTTTGAATATTTTGTAATGATTTTTTTTCTTTATAATGAATATGAATGGGTTTAAATGGTAAGCAAATGATGCAGGGATACTCAACATTTTTATACACAGTTGTTCTTGTACTTCAATCTCAGCACTTCTCACCATTTTTTATAAGCCAGCAGCTTTAAAAAAATGTTTGAAAATAAGAAGGAACAGCACAATAACAAGAAGAAATATTCTAGTCTTTATTGCTTTTTAGAAGAAAATCAGCACTACTGATTTTTGAGACAAAATTAGCAAAAGTACAATGCAAGAATTAGATTCATTCCTTCCTGTAATATATCTAAGTGATTGTATAAAATAACTACAGACAAACACATCTGGTATGGAGTAGGTAGGTATTCCTGGAGAGGTTAAACTTATCAAAGAGAGAAGAAATGCAATTTAATTTATCAAATGCCATTAATAATACTCAAGGCTTAATATTAATTAATGTAAATTTTCTTTCCTCATCTATAAGACAGATAAAATAAACATGATTCACCAAATTGTGAAGTCTTTTGCTTATCTGTCCATAAATAGCCTCCAGTTATTTTGAACTGAACTAGCTGAGAATTCACTGCTGAATTGAGAATATTTAACAAAGTTTGATCTTCTCTGATGCAGAGAAGCCTGAATAAGTCACCTTACACCTCCTTGTAAGGTTTTACCTATTTTGAAAGCACTTTACTCAGCTTTAGTAGTTGTTATCAATATTTTGTATCAGGAACACCACATGACAAAAATACCAGTAATCATGTCTTTAAAGTAATATTAGGAAATAAATTTTCATTCTTTCTCATAAATAGTTTCTGTGTTATTTAAAGAAATGGGACTTTTTTTTCACAATAACAGAAAACAGGCTTGATCAGCTGTATTTACCATTTCATTTATTTCCTCCAACTAAAACTTAACATGTAGATCCAACGCAGTCTAATGATCTAAGGAACAAAAATTATGACTGACATGGTTTGATATGGTTTGATAAACAGATCTCCTGAGAAAGCAAAATAGGAAGGAGGATCCTCAAAAATGTGTTTACACTCAGAATGCTTTTAATTCAGTTGTCCATAGAGGAATAATGATGCCTAACTGCAAACCAAAGACATAGCAACTTCTTTTTTTGTTTTGTTTTCCTGTGTTTTTTTCTGAAGTGCAAATATGACTTTTGCTGGATATGCTTAGAAGAATGGAAGAAGCACAGCTCTTCCACTGGAGGCTACTACAGATGCACTCGCTATGAAGTTATTCAGCATGTAGAGGAGCAGTCCAAGGAGATGACAGTAGAGGTAACAAATGAATGTGTGTATTTGAAAAATAGCACCAAGGTTGCAATTCTCCATTCAGGATAAGTTTAATCAAAATTCTTCCAAACCACAGTTCCAAATGGAAAAATACAACCTTAAACATATCAAAGAGACAGCAAGAAACACTACTTATTTGTGGATGCATAAGATTTCTGCTTTTGACTTTGTTAACAACCACTGGTGACTTTACTCAAGTTATTTTACTTCTCTGTGACATGGTTTCCTTTCGTGAAATGAACATGCTGGTCCTGTAATTAGCTGCTGTGCACTACAGAAGACATGCCTTAATTTTGGCTTTTGGAAAGTTGCTTTAAATAGCAGGCACTGACAGGGTATCAATTCTTTGGCTGCAGTATTTGTAGCCTTGTGAATTTCAAAACTTAATTTTGTCTCTTTACTTTTGTGGCACTCAGCACTGTGTACAATACCTTATATATAGTCTGAATAGAAACAGTTCATTATTTAATTATATCTAATGGTGATTGTTGTATTATGTGATAAGATTTATTTTGGTCTCTTTTGTTTCTCTATTATTTTCCAGGCTGAAAAGAAGCATAGAAGATTTCAAGAGCTTGACAGGTTTATGCACTATTATACAAGATTTAAGAACCATGAACTTAGCTACCAGGTGTGGGTCAAGCCTTTTTTACTGATGTTTGTTTCTGTTTTATTAATCCAAAAATAATTACCTTATTGTATTTTATTTATTTTCTTTTCTAGTTAGAACAGCGCCTTCTAAAAACAGCCAAAGAAAAGATGGAGCAGTTGAGTAGAGCTCTAAGTGGAAGTAAGTATTTGCTGTGACCTGTGCCTTTGATTTCAAATCACATCAACACAGTTATGGCTAAACCGTTCTTTTTTGGATAGTGCTCACATCAAATCTCCTGTGTGATGTCCCTCCAGTACTAGATCCCTCCAGTACTAGAATTTGTAAACATTGGATGAAAGTTAAATGCACAGTAAATCTTACCTATTCCAAAGCCTCAAGGAGGAAGTAGCATTAGAGTAAGGTAGAAGCTAATGTTCTGTGCTTATTTCTTTTAGTAAGAACACTGTGCAGTCATTGAGAACTTGCTGCTCTTTACTTGCAAAATATTTAACTGATAGGCACAAAAGTAATGCTGACATCAGCAGGAAAATACTTTCCCAATGCTTGTTTTATATTGCAGCTGAGGGGGGCTGTCCTGATACCACATTCATTGAAGATGCAGTGCACGAGCTTCTAAAAACCCGCCGCATTCTTAAGTGTTCTTATCCATATGGATTCTTTTTGGAGCCTAAAAGCACAAAGAAAGAAATATTCGAACTTATGCAGGTAATACATGGGTATATTTTACTTTCCTAATGGCATTTTATTTTTTTATATTAGGTATCAGTGTCTTTTTGCCATTTTTGTAGTATAAAAGTGATGTACCTGTTTTATATTTGTAAGCAAGTTTGAAAAAGTAGCATATTTTTTATATGACTTCTCAAAGGAAAAGGATAAGGACAGATGGAAGGGGAAAGTAAGAAAATTTCCTGTTAATCTGCTTTCTGAGGGTAACATTTTAGCTTCGTCTCCTTCTCTAGCTTCTCTTTTCTTTCTTTCCCTTCTGATGTGCTTGACATCTGGGAGGAGGCAAAACTGGGGGAGTACCTGGGGCTGCTGCCTCCTTTCCTGTCCCTTAGGCCCCTTGAAGATGTTCAGTATTTCAGAGTGTAGGGAAATCCTGCTCCAAGCTGGAGGACAAGACTTCTTTTTTTGAAAAGAGTAGGCTATGGGGAAGATATTTTGGTGTATTTTGGTATTTCATAAGGTATTTTCAGGAAAATGGATATCATTCTGTGCAGTATTTATGGAGAAGAGCTCTTCCTGATTTGCTTTTCCCTATAAAACTTTTTTCTGTATTGTCAACTCTTGCAGACAGACCTAGAAATGGTCACTGAAGACCTTGCACAGAAAGTGAACAGGCCTTACCTCCGGACACCTCGCCATAAAATCATCCGAGCAGCTTGTCTTGTGCAGCAGAAGCGACAGGAGTTCCTGGCCTCTGTGGCCCGTGGGGTTGCTCCTGCAGACTCTCCAGAAGCACCCAGGCGCAGGTAATCCACCCAAAACACTGCACAAGTCAGAAGATTTTTGATAGCTGCCAAAGTGGGTGAATCCACTGCTGTTCTCTGGCTATGAGGTAGATGCCAAGTGGGGTGGTTGTAAATCACTGTGATAGTGATATTTCCTTGGACATTTCATCCTTGTGGAATTACAGCCTTTGGGGAAAAACAGCCTTTTTCTTTTTGAGGATCACTGCTCTGTGTGTTGCAACCTAAACTGCTTCCCCATTTGTGATATATCAATGATTAGATGTAATGGCTTCCATTTCACTTTTTTCCATCGAGATTGTCACTAAATACCTGGTACACGTCAAGAATCTCTTAAGTATTTGCTAAACATATCAGACAGCTCTGGAATAGTCAACAATTTAACTGAAGGTTTTCAAAATAAATTTTGAGTTAGTAATTAAAGGGGAAGACTTGTTTAAAAGTTTAGAGAGCTACAGTTGCACTAGTTTTCAGATTTCAATAGGTTTTGAAGCTCTGGAGGTTGTTCATATTTGTTCTACTTCTAAGTTTGATGGTGTATCTTTCCATTTTATAGCTTTGCTGGTGGAACATGGGATTGGGAGTATTTAGGATTTGCATCCCCTGAGGTAAACTATTTCTTTTTAATTTTTTTAACTTAGTTCTGCATATGCTAGAAACACAGGTATGATCACAATCTGCATGAAGAGCTTCCTTATCTGGAGTCAAAGCATTTCAAGTTGGTTAAGCTTTCCATTTCATTTATTTCACAATAGAAGGAAATATATTCGTAGCTAATTGTGCAATGACTCTAAACAATGCCTCTAACGTGGAGGTAGTTATCTAAGGTGGCATTAGACAAGCCTATTTCACATTGATTTTCCAAGTGCATAACCAGCTTTAAAATTGAATATAAACTGTTGTTTGTGTGCTGGAGAACCTTTAAGTAATAAATGTATGAAATTGTATAGATTACTTATCTGCTGAACTGATAATGCAATTATCAGTTCAGCAGAATTTGACAAAAAGTCTAGGAAATTTCCATCTCTGTCACAATCCCAACAAAAACATGCAGGCATACTCCTAAATATTGTTAAATATTTCAAATATTTCAAATATTTATTTTTATTGTTATGTATTGAAGCAGGATGGAAATTGAATACTCAAATGACAATAATTTTTGCTACTTTGCCAAAAATTAAAATCATCATTTTTAAATAAATATTTTATGATCTGTATATGGGAAAGAGTTAAGTAGTTTTTGAGACTCGGCTCTGAAAAATGAGAAGCTTCCTCTAAGGCTTTCCTTTATCATCTTAATTTTTAGTTATTGTTTTGAGAACATTAGATTAAAGCATTCAGTCAGGAAGGAAACTTCATTTCAACATTTCCTTGTTTGCTGTTTTCTTTCTAGCTAGTCATTTTTAAACATCCTAGAAAACTCCATGTACTTTTTTCCATATATTTCCTTTGCTATTGTTGGTGAGCATCACGCTGGTGAGAACATGGCTCGCTTCTCTACAAAAACTCAGCTGCTTCTCCTGTCCAGTTCCTTTAGTTCTTTTGAAATAATCCCACATCTGACAACATCAAACTCATTGTGATGTTACTGTATCATCAGTGGAACTGTTTATGAGAAGAAGCTGGTAAGAAGTGTGTTGAAAAGCTGTTTAGCAGGAGGTGCAATTGCAGCTGTGCTTAGATGATGTGCTTATGAGTTTTTATGATTTGCCTAAATGTGGCACTGTGTGATGCAAGTTGGTTTCTTTGCTATGTAGCTATCATGAATACTTGCAACCACCTATGCTAAAGGAATTTTATAGATATTATTAGATATTATTATATATATTATATAAAAAT
>WAAE01027322.1:0-11758 GCA_013400495.1 Nicator chloris | reverse complement strand
AGAAAAATAATTTTAAATTGCTACTTTACAGTAGCAAACTTTCCTACTCTATGGCAGAACTCATGTTTTGCTTTTCGCAAATGAATTACAGAGAAACATATCTTAGTTCCTAGAAATATAACAAACTGTTTACTAACAATGTTGCTATAGTATACCAAAACTTTAAAAATTAGTGTGGCACTCTTTAAAAATATAAACAATGTCAATAAGTGTGACCTTTATTCTGAGTCACAGCCGTTTAGAGACTTTTCCAAAGTGTGATTTTGCTACCATCAGCAAAATGGCCCAAATAAATCATCATGGTTTTTATTCTGATTCATGTAGCAAATTATTACAAATACAATTAATATTATCTACATCTAAGAGTTGCATATATAACCAAAAGCACACTGGATATCATCATAGTGTATTGCAAACATTAGAACAATAACAGGATTACTTATGATCTTATTTTCTTCCACCTACAATATCATTTGCTTGGTTCAAGTCTTGCAATCAGAACCCCTAGGTAAAAGATCCTATCTGTGAGAAGACTGGAAAACATTATGCCCATGCAAACTTTTGGTGCCTTAAGTTGTGAAGACAGTGTAAAAAATATTTGATCTTCAAGTAAATTGACAAACATTGTTGACAAGAGTTCTACCACTAACTTCATAGTGCACAAGACCCTGATAAATAAAAGAGAATGTAGTAATTGTGTCTTGTGCAACCTGCTTTTAGCACCCCTATTTCTACCACAATTGAAGCAGCATAATTTCTTAGATGTCAGCTATGAAATGTTGCAAATAAAACAATAACTGGTGTAGGAACAATTAGGAAAAGTAACAGTGGCTGATCATCAATGTGCAACAAGCGCAGTAAGGAGATGTGAACAAGGAAGAGAGGAAAGATAAGCTTTGCTGTGATTTTGGTATAGATCCACAATAATCTCTTTCCCTGCCTTTCTGTAACTTTCTGAATAACCTCTAACAAACTGCCAAGGTAGGAGTCCTCAAAGACATTTAAGTGCCTAACCCCCTTTTCCCACAGGAAAAGACAAGCCCATTCTTGGGATTGTTTTTGCTCAAGGACCACAGTATGCTTGGTGGCTAAATCAGCAGGAAGGGGAAACCCAGTGTGTGTCTTAAGGACATTTAATCTTGGAGAAAAAAATAATCTGTGGTGCAAGTTTTATGTTGCTGGGAGAAAACCAGCAGGAATAACATGAACCAATGAACAATGAATTTTGTGAGGAGCAAGGACAGCGTGGCAGCAACCTGGGTACGGCTGGTGCTGGTGCCCAACCATCAA
Source organism: Nicator chloris (assembly GCA_013400495.1). NCBI lineage: Eukaryota > Metazoa > Chordata > Aves > Passeriformes > Pycnonotidae > Nicator > Nicator chloris. Next base: position 10,468 of record WAAE01027322.1, on the reverse strand, counting down.
GTGTGCTGCTTCTCCTGTCATAGGCACCCTTCCTGACGAATGGATCCCAAATCACAGCCTGTTTTTTAACATCTGGAATGGTGGATGAAATCCATAAAATGGGAAAATAATATCTGTCTGTGAAAGGATGGAAGATAGTAGTTAATGAGAAAGTATTTATCTGTTTGTTGGTTATCAGGAGGGTTTAAGGATGTAGTTTATGTTGTATGTGTATGCACTGCATGTTCCCACACCCAATACACACTATAATCACTGCAATCAAAATGTAGTAGCTAAACAGTGGTTAGGCACCTAAATGCCTTTAAAGAATTGTGTGCACCCCTATCCTTTTAGTTTCCAGTTATCAAATATGAAGAAAAACAGTCCCAGAAATTGTAAGACAGCACTTAAGACTTGATAGAATCTGACATCGTTCAATTACAGATACATACCTAATACTGATATTTTTTTAAAAATCTACTTTTAAAATTCATACTTCATACTTTCAAATTAAATTGATTTGGTAATGTACTGGGAAATTTTATCCAATAACAATCTTGCAAATTTGACATGAAGGCATAAATGCAAAAAATACACTTACAGCCAAGATGTCATTTTTCCTAACATATTTCTCTGATCTTAACCATATGCTGAAAGGGGAAGATTTTTCAAAGTGATATGCAAGAGGGGACTTGGCATTAAAAAGCTTTTCAAGGTATTATGAATTCAAATTAAGATCTCTGTTTGAATATGCATAAGGACTCTTGTGCAGAGGGAGTATCACTGATACTATGATGGGTGATGATTATGAAAGTAATGTCTGGGGGGTTGTTTTTTGTTTTTTTATTTGTGGGCTTAGATTGTTTCTTTTTATGTTCATAGATACCTACAGTTTTTCTCTCTCTTCGTTTTTTCCTTTTAAAATCTTATGAGTAAATGCTCATTAAAAAAGTGAAATGTATACATGTTCAAATAATCTCCAGTGAAATCTGATTTCATAATTTCTTTTTCTTCCTGATTTGCTGTTCACTGTTCATTTTTCATAATAAATTTTGAAAATATATTTCTCTAGTTATGTCTTATCTAATTTTCTGTTTATTCTTGTAGCTTTCAGTGATATTCACAATAATGTTACATAAATATTGAACTGTAAATTTCAATAAAATGGATGATCAAAGACAGGCAATGTCATCAGTGATTTATAGGACATGCAAATTTGTGGACTTCATTGAGAATTCAATGAGATTGCATGGTAGATCAAGCTTTAATCTGGTACACAATGTATCATATAATCTTATCTATCTAGATATTTATAGCAAACTAAACAGTTAAACTTTCTGCACATCCTATACTGCCTTCATAAAAAAAAACCCCAGCTTTTATTTGATTTCTTATTCTGTTTCTTTATTGGCTGTGCTACAATCAGCAGAATAGAAACGATACAGGCTGAAGTGAAAAACCCCTTAAAATGTTAAACTCAGCTTTAAAATCTGTAGTATTATAGTCTGATTATGAAACTCACTAATGAGCACAGTAATGGATTACATAGGCACAAAAATATCTTTAGGAAGCTCCACAGGCAATGACAGTTCCCTCTGCTTCCTCCTTTGCACAAACACTTCTTTAGTTTCCTGACCACTTTTCTTGGGGAGTCTGTGTATGTCTATGACAGAACTCCAGCAGTGCCAACTGTTTTGCCATGGCTCTGATTTTAATAATGTCATTGATCTTGATTGCACATGAAGCTGCCATTCTTGGGCTTCTCATGCCACATTTGCTTGTGTACAGACACTTGAGAGCTGTTTCTGGTCACCCCATTTCACCAAAAAGAGTGCAAGAAAATCCCTCATCAGTCTGTTCTGTGTGTACTCTGCCTGATCCTCTGATCCTCAATAAACCTTCAAGCTTTGGTAATCAACCACAAAAACCCAGCAGACCTGGGTCAAAGATCTTCTCATCAGGTTAGCAAGACCTTGCTCCACTAAATAAAAAACAGCTCTTCAATTTAGTTTCAATAATGTAATGTTTAGAGTCAGACAATAAACAAATGGGTCTGTGCGGTATAGAGCACAGTCTCTGTAGTATAACACATATTATATTTATTTAATATTCTGATACATTCTAAAAACTCCAAATATAATGCAAATAAATACAAAAACATATAATATCTGAAAAACATTTATATGTTGACTTTTTCTACAAATCTACCATGAAAAAAATTCAGCTTTTCCTCATAATTTGTGCACAGGTATAATCTTACAGATTTCAGAAATTAAAATATAAAGATTGCAAAACATCCATCAAGTGAAAATCTTTCAGGATAGGTTTGCAGAAGATTTTTCATCTTTGACTAAATACGAAGTTCATCCAGCTTTTGAGTAGAGGGACATAAAACGGTTCTTGAGGACAAATGGAAGTCTTATTTTCTGTATTGATTTGTAAAACTCACAGATTTTAAATTCCAAATAAACCCAGTGATGACAACAAATTGACATTATTCACATCCTCAAATCTCTCACTTTTCACTTTTGTGCTGTATACAGTAAAATTTATACAGATTTGACAGCCAGCAAAAAATAAAATCAAACAACGCATCTGTAGCTAAGGAGGTGAGGAGCTTAAATGCTGCTTGAACATAAATTAAACGGAATAAATTGCCTTCGCAACCTACCACCTCTGAGACAGAACCACAAAAATTACCTGTGCCAGGGGAAAGCACCGCGATACCCACACAGTCTGTGCCTGCCTGGAGGCCTGTATTGGGCAACACGGGGTGACCCGTGAGGAAGGCGGCCCGGCCCGGCACAGCGCGGCCCGGCCCGGCCCGGCACCGCCCGCCCAGCGCGGCAGCGGCAGCCTGGCCTCGCTGAGGCACAGCGGGGCCGCGCGGGCACAAAGGGCAGAGCCGGAGAGTCAGAGGAAGGCGGCCCGGCCCGGCACAGCGCGGCCAGGCACAGGGGCGCCGGGCGGGCAGGAAGGGCAGCGTCGGAGGACACGAGTAGGTGAGGACACAGCGAAGGATGAGGGACAAAGGGGAGCCGTGGGCGCTGTGCCCTCGCCGCCGGTCGGTGGCCGGCTGAAGGTGAGGTGCGGCAGGAGAGAGGAGAAGGGGGAGCTCGAGCCCAGGTGATGGCGGAGGAAATCTCTGTTCTCTAAGTGTTTTAAGAGTTGTGGGGGTTTTATTGTTGTTGTTGTTGTTTTTGGTTTTGTTTTGTTTTGTTTTTTTCGCAAATCCTGGATCAGTAACTAAACGTTTATGTTACCTGGCAATAAATTAAAGTTCAGTGATACCCTCAGAGTAGCCCCTTTTTTCTCCAAGGAAATGTCGTGTTGTGGATGTGATTTAGGCGAGTTGGATTCTCCTGTACGGACAGGAAAAGTAATTGTTTTCTAGTAAACGGTGTACAGAGGTGTCATTTATTGTTCTTTATTCTATAAAGAAGGAAGGAAACATTTAAACAAAAGTAAAGTTTTGGGACATAAAGCCAATACTTTGTCTTTTTTACAAAATAAAACAAGAAACAAAACAAAACCCCAAAATGCCCCCCAAAAAACAAAGGATGCAGCCTCCTGAACTCTTACTTACACGTCTGGTTAAAAATGTATGTAGATGATTTTTTTATTTTTTTTTTATTTTGTTTTGGTAGACCACGATTTGAAACTGATGACTTAACTCACAAGGTTTTGGGTTTTTTTTTAATAAAAATAACCGGTTTATATATCAGTTAACTGTCTTTACTACTGTCTTCCAACAACAAAAAAAAAGTTACATCTTTTTCTTACATAAAAATGAACTTTGGGAATGAATTAGTGCTTTTATTGCTTACAAACAAAGGTAATTTAAATTAAATATTTGGACAGCCCTTGTATGAATATAAGCACAACAGAAAAATATGTAAAGATTTCTTGATGATCAAACTGTTTCCTATCGGTTTGTGAAAAAATAAAGCTTAGAAGCTCTGCAGGATTAAGATGCTCATTTAGATTTCATGATTCTCAAGCCTGATATTTACTGTTTGAGTTGCTAAGGGGCAGAAGGCACAAGAGTAAATTCATTAAAAATAGAATACAGAGGAAAGCAGACATTACTTAAATTGATTGATTCAACAACGAAAAGCAAAAAAAAACCCAAAAAACCTAGAAGTAAATATATCAATTCATCAACTTGAAATTCAATTATTTTTTCTTTCTTATTATTTTTAATACCTACGAGGAAGAATGGTTTTTACCATGATTAATAAATGTAATTTTATCTTTAAAATTGGTCTTGTCTTTAAACCAAGCATAAAAAATGTGAAAGATTATAAATAACATAATACTTGAAATTTTAGAAATTACTAGGGATCTTGTGGATTTTGTTGTTTTATTTTTCAAGAGAGAAACTACGTCAAAGTGTGAACTTGGCCGTGGCTGATTTTTACACCTGGTTTTACATTTTGCCTCTGAACCACAAAGAAATTATAATTAAATTATTTTAATGGAGACACTATTCTATTAAAAACAAAGGTTTATGGAATTGCATAAAATAATGACAATGTTGTATTTTAACCCAGTTGGCAACAAAACACCACATATCCACTCACTCCAAAAGAGTAACTAAGTATTCAAAGTGGCACTTGTTTTATTTATCTGTTGATATTTTACTGCATAAAAGAAGTTTGTTTCTGTTCTGTGAAAATCAGTGGTGGCAGAGTCAGGAAGAAGGCTGAATCCCAACCAGAGCATCCCATGTCTGACAGACACTGCCTGTTGGGAGGAAGAGTTAGCACTTCTTTGGGATCAGTTTACCTGATCCTCTTAGTTTGAAGGACCTTCTCAGGAGAAGAGTGTAGCAGGCAGGATATGAAAGCCACCAAGAAAAAAGCTTGCACATATGAAGATTGTACTGCGTTAGTGTGGCAAGGTTTTGGTACTGCTGGCTGCAGGAGTGGCCTCTGTAGACGCCAGGGACTTCCCCCATGGAGCCTGTTCCAGAATGCTCCAAGGTGAAAGCTCCACCACTGACTAAAGCTGGAGCAATTAGCAATATTGGTGGTGTCTCTGTGGTAACATATTAAAAAAGAGGGGAAAATCCAATGCAGCAGCAGAAAGAGGGAGAGAGACAGGGAGGTGTAAGACAAATGAGAGATAAACCTCAAGACACCAAGTCCAGTAAAGAAGGTACTATAGGCTCCAGGTGCAGAAGTTCCCCTGTAACTGGTGAAGAAGACCATGGTGATGCAGGTTATGTCCTGGGAGCTTATGTTTACCTGGAGAGGCTGTGGAACCTACAGCCTTGGAAATTTTCAAAAGTGAGCTGCATAAGACCCAGAAAAAATATAACTCCCTTTTCAGTCAGACTTGAGAGGTGTGTTGGATTTGATAACCTCTTCTGGTCGCCAAATAAGTTCTCCTAACAATCAACATAGTTCTCCTATGATAGCTTAGAGGTAGAAAAGAAAAAAAAAATCCAAGCAAATGGAAAACCAAAAACAGTGAAGAACTTGTATTCTTTGCATTCACTTACTATTTTTTTAAAATTTTCCTGTACATAATCTGGTAGAACACCTAGAACAAGATCAGGGGGGAAAAAGAATACTTCCTTGGTTTTATTTTCAGCTCTCTTGACCTGATTTAAAGTTGTAATTTTTTTTTTTCCTCAGAAGAGATGCACTCTTTTAAGTTTTGCACCATTCAATGGAGAATGGATTTCAATGCATACATCTTCAGTTATTTTTATCTTCACTTTAAATATGTTGGAATAGACGATTTCAGTGTCTAAACCATCGAGCAGATCTCATGGTAATTTTCTATATTGCATTCAGTATAGGACTTAAGAGGCATAAGACACCACCATAACTTTCATTGTCCAGTTTTTTGAACCTTCTGGCCTAATGGCAACTGGATTATAAGGAACATGTAGCTTAAGATAATTTACTTTTATGAACTGAAGAAAAATGCCAATGTTCATCAAAATTTCTCCCTAAAATGTGCAATTCCATATGCTTATTTTTGTAAAACCTCTAAACAACAGAGTGTGTTCTTACCAAGCACTGTGCAAAACAAGAAGCACAATTTCTGTGGCATATTTGTGATCTCTTTACTTCTGTAATGTTACATTTCTAAGAGAATTTGCGTTCTATTGTATCACAAAATGCCTAAATGATGACAAAATTTTTTCAAGATTTCAGAGTCAAGATTTCTGTAGTTGTTTAATTATGCAGAGACTTTAGAAGTCAGCACTCCTGAATGTGAACTGTGACTATTGACTACTAGAAGAGAGATGCAGGATTTAACCTCTTCTGAAGACATTTTCTCAGCCAATTTATGACTGCTTTGGCAGCTCTGTTACCTTATTTGCCAAAATTTATCAAACTTAAATTAAGTCTGCCTGCATTTGAAAAGTTCACAGAGATGTTCAAATTTGGAAAACTAAAATCAGAACTGGAATGAAAAGATTTTTACACCACAGAGGCATTTAGAAAGAGGAGATTCAGCGTTCTGCTTGAGTGATGAACAAAGTTTTTCAAGTAGAAGTTGAATATATCTTCTTCACTTTAGCCAGTAACACTCTCATAGACAGATAAAGTATGGGGTAGATGACAAGTCTGTGATGTGTGTTGAAAAGTGACTGAAGAGCTGGGAGGTGAAATGCATGAAGAGTTGTGAAATGCAAGAAGCAGCATAAAGTCCAGACAGAGACCAGTTCCCTCGCACCTGGAGTACTGTGTCCAGTGATGGCTCTTCAGTATGAGAGACATGGACAGAGAGAATCCCCCAAAGAGTCACAAATTATTCAGGGACTGAAGCTGCAAGCTTACCAGGGAATCTGGGAGAGTGCATGTTCAGCCTGGGGTAAAGAAGGTTCAAGGGGAATCATCAGTGCTTATAAATACTTGACAGGGAAGTAAAGAAGATGGAGACAGACTCTTTTCAATGGTACCAAGAGAAATAATGAGAAAATTTGGCACAAATTGAAATAAAAGTAATACAATTCAAACATACTTTTTTCCTACTGTAGGATTGACTGAACATTCAAACAGGTTGATCAGGGAGTCTGTGGGTTCTCTATCCTGCGGATACTCAAAACTCAACTGGACATGGCTCTGATCACCCCACTCTAGGTGGCCTTGCTCTCAGTGGGGGGACTTGAACTATGTTATATTCAGCGGTGTCTTCCAGCCTCAGATACTGTCTGTTTCTGTAATTCTGGGAATATTGTACCCTCTCCTAGGTCAAGAACTGAGTACAGTCCAGACTGTGGAAAGCTATGGAAGACAGGATACTGTAAGCACAAATTGAGTGTCACGAATCTTGACACTAGCCACAGATCAACAACTGTCAGAACAATACCAGAAAATAGTGGAAAGGTACATAACGTGGGTCATTTTGAACTGATCTGATTTCCTACAAAGACCCTTTTCTGTAGAGATCTGCTGGAAATGTTTTAATACAGCCATACAAAATCACATAGAAGCAAAGTGCCCACAGTGGAACTGCTGTGTGTTGAAGCCCAGCTGCTGATTGAACACCAGCACTGAGAGTGGCTGGAACGAGCATTGACTTCTGTGTGTGTAACCAACATCCACTCTGGACTGGTGATCACAGTATACATCAGTGTGAGTAAGGTAAAAGCTTTACGCTCACCCATCTCTTTCCTCTGATCTTCTACTTAAAACACTGAGCTCTGGCAAGCACATTTTTCAGTAGTCCTTTCCCCCCGTGGCAAATTTAACAGTGAATACATCCACATCCACATCCATGTTTTTTAATATCTGTGCTTTTTGTCTCTTCAACATTAATCAAAACAGTTATACAGAACAGTTATATTAAAAAGCCTTGCCTTTAGAGCCACTGAAGCCTACAATATACATCCTTATTATTTCACACATCATTGAGTCAACAGGTAGTCATGGCATCTTTGGAGCCATTCTTGTTTATGATAGAAATCCAAAGCATTAAAGATGTGTGCCAGAAGTCATTATAGATTTTTTTCCTGGAAAATCGCAGTGCATGTCTAATAGTCAACTTAAAATCTCAGGTTGCTGTCCATTTTACTATTTCAGATTTTAAAAGTGATTGTAATCATGGTTCAAGTGTTCATCTTTTATTTTCATTAGCTTGCTTTCAGGTATTGAAAATTTCAAAGATTCAATTGCCAGGACTTAAACGTATGCCAAAACTTGTAATAATTTGTGAAAATTTGTGAAAATTTGAAACCTTGTGAAAAAAACAATGATAGCAGAACTGAGCTAAACATAAAGAAAAACCCCATACATCTTTCTAGTGCTGTTTTCAAATAAGGATGTTGCAATATGTTTGCTATTAAGAGTCACAGCACTCTGTATGACTACAGCTGTTACAGACACCAAAATGAAACCGAGCTGAGCTGAAGAGCAGATATTTAGAGAGGCAGCAATCTTGCAATTAAAACTCTGAGATCCCTGATGACAGACCTTGTAGTAGATCACCTTGCTGAAATCAGAATTCTGAATTCTGAAAAAGGTTCTCTTTATTGCCATGTTCATCCTTTATTCCTCTATTAGCCCTCTAGCAGGACATAGAATCAAGTAATTGTTTCAGTTGGAAGGGGCCTTAATCATCATCTAGTTGCAACGCTTGTACTACTGAGAGGAACACTTTAAAAATACAAGACATGAAAATATATTTTTTTTATAAATTCTTGTGAAGTATACTCTATCTTATTAAGTTTAAAACCTTTCCGGGTTATTAAAAAAAGCTGAATACATATGGTTGCTGTCAAACTGCTCTCCTGATAAGGGCCATTAAAATCGGTATCCTGATATTATTTGTGATAAATATTTATTTGTGGCATGTTGAAAATGAAATGTCATATTATAATGGAATCATGCTATCGAAGTGCCTAGATGAAATAAATATTGAAAGGGAATCACTAAAACATCTTATCTCAATATAACCAGCTTTATACTCTGGCTCCTGTAGCTTGAGCTGATAATACGTGCATAAATTAAAGTGCATTAATCAAGGTATAATTAATATTTGCTTACCTTGACCCCCCAAATACATGCACTGGAACTGTGTAGCCAATGTAGCATAACCAGTAGTACCTAAGCATTTTTGTGATGTTGTACCACCACAGAGAGACACAGTACACAAGGGGCTTTGAGAAGTATGTGAGTGATTCACCAAAGAGACAAGGATGTTTGTAACTGCTCATAGGAGAGGAGACATTCATGTAAAAAACTTGCAAGATAGATAAGCACCAGTAACTACTAACTACTGTCCTGCCCATTCTATGAGACTGGCTGTCAAGGATATGTTTTCAAGACCCAACCCCCTGATAAATGCATGTGGACATATTTATTATATATATTCAGTTGTAACACTTCTCATCCAATACTTGGTAGATCACATTGTTTATGAAGATGGTGCGATGGATAGATTTGCAATTCCATGTGACCAATGGCTCTACACAGGATTTACTAAAGCAATATTTTCACTCAGTAAAGGAAGGTATTTAGAGATACATGAGGAAAAAACCTGAGTTCAGCAGACTAAATTTCTATCAAAAGAATTTTAAAAGATTAATTCTAAAATGAGTTGGCTTTTAATGTCATGCTGACTCAATGCAAATACCGTTTATGTGTCTGGGCACCTTCAGTGAAGGAACAGCAAAGAAAATCAACAAGAAAATATAAATTGGCTGAAGAACCTCATGCAATTAATTGGCTGCCAAAGTATTTGCATCAAGTGACAATTCTCAAAGCACACAATGTAATAATACAGTAATAAAATGCATAACGTGCTATTTTCATCATGATGACAGTGTAACTGTTAGAATCAAAGAAAAACACATTCCTTACATTAGAGCATAGACTATCTGAAAGTTAAATAATTCAACAACAGCATAAATTATTGTCATATAAATTAAACATTATGCTTAGGAGAACACAGTGCATATGATTACTTGTATAGCAAAATGCAAAAAAAGCCCTGAACTGCACTGTTGAAACTTGATGCTGAATTGACTATACAATCACTAAGAATTTCAGTTTGTCTTCTTCCTTCTCCACCACCTCTTGAATCTATAGCTGAGCTTTTAGCAAATTCAGCAGTAGTGACACATTCTGAAAAACACTGCTGAATTTTTTATTAAAATAGGCAACCTGATGAATGTAAATTCCTAATCCCATTTCAGAATTCACACAGTGGAGAACAAATACAATCATATTATTAGACAATGAAAATTCACAGACAGGAAAGCACTAAAAAGCCAATATTTTTGTTACAGCTAACCACCACAGAAAATAAAGGTTTTCACCTTTTATTTTCTTTGCTTGTTTTTGAAGGATAAGAGTCTAAAGCTAGCTAGGTAATTTCCTTACTTTAGATTTTTAAATGTTGAAAAAAACCTTAATACTTGTCTATTAATTACTTTTGTCATATATTCTAAACTGGAGTTTATATTTCTCTGCATCTACAATAACCTCACCTAAATGAGGATCAATCCAAGAATCATAGAGTGGTT
>WAAE01027306.1:0-13764 GCA_013400495.1 Nicator chloris | reverse complement strand
TTGGCAGATGCAGCAGAGAGCACAGCACCAAAGCCTCCTCTGCTCCCACAGTGAATGGACTGGGCAGTGCACAAGGGAGTGGGAAAGAACATAGCCAGGCAGGTGACCTCAGCTAACCAAGGGATATTTCATGCCAAGTAAGTTTGAGCTTAGCACTAAAATGGGAAGGAGGGCTCTTAGCAGTAGTGAACATCATTTGGTCTGGAACTTGCTGGTGTCGTTTGGTGTGTGGGACGAAAAATCCACCAAACCTGCCTGTAACTCTGAACCTGGGTAACAGAGTGCTCGGGGGCCCAAACTTCAGTTCAACAAAAATAGCTGCCAAAACCTCAAAACCACTAGCAAAATGGAATCCCACCAAAATTACTGAGATGATGATTTTAAAAGTGCACAGTTTTCAAGACAAAGTAGGTATGCCAACACAATCATCATGTGTACCTCATGAGTTGTACATTAGAACTTCAACTGCTAGATGATGCTGTCAATTTTAGTGATTCTTTTGACTATTTGTGTCAATAATCCAGAGTTCAGTTCTCTGGAATCTCCATTTATCTTTCTAGCATGGTGGTTAACCCATTGGTGGCAATGAGAAATTCCATTCAATGACAAACAAAATATTTATTTTGTAATGTAATTTATATTACATTTTAGATGTGATAATGTTACTTAAAAATGTAATTTTCAAAATGGTTTGTTCTGCGTAACCAGTCTGACAAAGATATAATACTATATAAACTATTTGCTTTTGAGCTACGACATTCTAAAATCCCTCACTACCACTTCACACAACAAAATGAAAAATTCTGTCTAACAGTAAAAATTCAAATAGCTGCTTTGGTTGTTTTGACTACTTCAAGCTACAGAATTTTCCATTAGTGGTACTTAAAACCAGTTTTCACATGGTGTAAGTACAATAAGATCAACAGAAATGATACCCAGACAAAAAGCTGAAGATCAAATTTTTTAGTTTATGATAAGGGTTTTTTCATTAATAGTGGAAACTATACTTATTGATTGATCTAGTTTTCTGGTTTGATTTCCAGAAAATCATATCATAAGGCAATCTTTGAAGTAACTTGACTTTGGGCAAAACCAGCATGTATTAAAATGATCAAGGACAGAAACAATGAACAAGTGAAAAACATGACACTTCGAAAATCTCAATATTTAAGCTATTCCTTTGATTTTAGTTAGTGCACCTAATGTTCCATCTGTTTTCTGTTCTCATACAGCTAAATTACCCTTAATTTTGCTAGTAGCAAAGATTTAACCTTGTTTTAAATAGACACATCACTGACTCAGTTGTGGGGAGCCAGGTGTTATGAGCTCCTTGCAAGCGAGTCACCTCTGGGATTAGCTAGCAGATCCAGAAAAGGCTTCAAATACTAGTGAGATGGCATCAATGGAAGTGTCTTGAAAAGCAAAATGTTTTAATTAAGACAAAAATAACAAACCACACAGAACAAAAGAAAAAGGCTGTGCTAGGTGCAAGGGGGTTCTTTGCATCTGCTACAACACCCCAAAAATGCCCTGGTGGTCTTTTTGCTCTCCTTTAAGTATGTAACGACTGAGGTGTGATTCTTGGCATCCTGCCCAATAGAAATAACAACAGGTTTTGAGGTACAGCGTCAAGGATCCAACAGGTGTCTCAGTGCTGGCATATGGCCAAATAAGGCATCAAAGTTTCTGGTTTTTATCTTATAAGTGAGACAAATAGTGAAACCCAAACCCTTTCCTAAAATAGAAACCTCACCATTGTGAGGTGCACTCCTACACATCACAAAGCAATTTTTTCCCCAAGAATGGAAGATAGATGAGAGAATTAACTTTGCATAATAACATTCTAATTATTTGAATTTAATAATGTGTGCTCAGTCAAGTCTTCAGAGTGATAAATACCCAATTAGAAATGCTATGCTTCTTTTGCTTTTTGTGCTACCTATGATTTGTGAGCTTAATAAAACAGAATGTAATTATATTGACTATTCATTGATTTTTGGATGACTGATATAAAAGGAAGTTTAAAACAACAGGATTTCCAGCACTTGGAAAACATTACTCTCCCTGCTCTGGATTGCATGGTGCACAGGAAATTTCTTCTGCAATATAGTACAGACTAGTGGAATGATTAGTAGTGATTTTCAGCAATTTTGCTTCAGTGTGTTTTGTATTTGGTGCATTTGGTTCAAATCCATTCTAAGGTGGAGCAGGAACAGGAATTTGGGGAGAATTATGAGGGAGCAAATACCATCTCTGTTTTTTGGACATAGCTTGTAGCCCAGGCAATGTAATTCTAGTGCTATCTAGGGGTGTAGGCCAGCATGGTGGGGCATTTTCAGCCAGGCACCATGGTCATTGTTCCTGCTCCATAGCTGGAAAGAGCCTGGGCTGCACTTGTATGTGGAGCTGGGGGTCAAGCTTTGGGTCAGCATGAGTCACACTGTGTGTCCTGCCCCACAGCTGGAGTGCCTTGGGTGGGTTCTACATTATTGATTTTATTATTATAGGGACCTTCCTATAGTTCTGAGCACCTCGCTATGGGTCTGCTGACCCTCCTTTGATCCCAAAGTGCTGGCCCCAGAATACCCACACCACCTGAGGGATGAGGGCCATCATCACCTCAGGACCCTCCTGTGGATCTGGGGTTCGCCATAGATCTGAGTATCTCTTTTCAGGATTGGGGCCTTGTGTATGACCCCACTATGTTTGGGATCCAGAAAACACCTGGACCACTGGGGAGGTGAGGACCAGCAACACCTGGTTCCAGAGTCCTCACTTGGGGAGTGCTGGGGGGTTTCTCTGGGTTTAAGCACCCTGATATGAGTCTGCAATAGCCCTGTGTCCCCTAAGGACTGTCCCACAGAATACACGGCAGGGAAAAGTGGGGTTTGGGGATTAGTAAATAGGAATTTGGTGTGAAAAAGGGGAATCTTGCAGGAAAATGAGGCATTTTATGGTTAAAAGGGGAGGTTTTTTGGGAAAAAGGATAACCTATAGGGAAAAAAGGAGAATTTGTGGAAAAGAAATCAGATTTTACAGCAAAAATTTGGATTTTGAGTTATTTAACAACAGGAGTTAAAGTGCTTTGACAAAAAAATTTGGACTAAGAAGGGAGGGTTTTGAGGTTCCTGTGGGAGGGATGGAGGAAGAGAAGAGGAAGGAAATCTTGGGGAGACTCTTGAAGATGTTGCGTGGGTAACAATCGTTCAAGATTGAGTAACAAAGTGGAACAACACAGGTGGGGTTTTCAGGGCCACCCGAGTCCCTGGGTGGTGCCTTCGTTGGAAGTACCGATGGATTCTCTTCCAGCAGAAGATCAAGCAGTGACTTGATCTTGGGGATTTTATCCAGGGCTGCTGAAATGGGGAAAATTGGGAAAAGAGAGAGGAAAAAAAGGGGGGAATATGGGTTTGGGGAGGTGAAAAATAGGAAATTTATGGTAAAAAGGGGTGAAGTTTGAATTAAAAACTTTACCTGTTTCCATGTCAGGGCACTGCTGTATAATTTTGGGATCCCTACTTGCTTCCTGGTTTCCTGAAAGGCCTGCATGTAGCACTGGGCCAGGTTGAGACGGGAGAGTACCAGTAAGTACTGAACATGTCCTTGGACAACACCACCGAGTGGTGGATCCCCCCCTGTGGCAGGGGGAGTTTGGGGTGTCAGTCCAGGGGTTTATAGAGATTTCTATATTTATACAGGTTTCTAGATAACCCCCTAGAAACAAATCTGGGAACTCTCACCAATGAGAATGGCTTCTCCTAGCAACAGGCAAGAATTGTAATAAAGAATATTTGGTCCTGCATTGCCCTAGAGATAATATATTCAAAAGATGAGAGTATAGGGAAAAACACACAAGGCCAGGCCAAGGATTTGTACATACCACTGTTTATAATTTTTGGTTTTTTTCCCAATTCCCAACCAATAAATATTCAAAAATGTTTACCAGAAATTATCCTAGTAAATTTTTTTTAATTAAATAATGGTCGATAATTCTTTTACAGAACACACTGTCTGTTAAACATCTAATAACACAGGCCAACATACTATGGTCTACTCCTTTCCAAAAAAACTGAGAGAAGCAGCACTGGAATGATGTTCAGTATGGAGAGCATTATATTACCTTCTAAAGAGAATTCACAGATCAGCTGTCAAATTGCTGTGTGAATCAGTTTGTCATCTATGAAATGGGAAAAGCTGATCTCACACTATATCTCACAGTCATTTGGCAAGGCATACTTAAAATTTGCAGGCTCTTGTGGAGACTGATAAAAGGTGCAATGTAACTCAAAGTTGGTATTCCAGATATGATGATTATTTCCAATGTGCAGTTCAACTCTCCGAACATCTGAATTACCAAGTATTTTATTGCCGCAAATGTACTGTGGAATGTCAATGAAGTTGTTCATAAGAGCAGAAGGAATTTCCATCAGAGAAGAAATGCGAGTGTCATTCCTTGTGAACTGAGTCTAATAATGAAAAATGAAAGCATTTTATGACAAGATGATACAAGTGTTTGGCTTCTTTGACTCTAACAACATTTATCAAAACAAAATTCTGCTTCCTTTTGCTGTTTTTTTCTGTTCCCTGAGTGTGAGAAGGTGTGTACGGTTCTGTAGGGATTTATTTTAGAGCATAGGGTTACCAGAACAGAACCTAACATTGTGACAAACTTGGGCAGAATTTTCATAATCTAAAATTCTAAATACTTATCATATCCCGCTCTCTTTTATGGTCAAACGACAGTTTTTTATCAGCATATTAAAGAAATGCATGCAATATTCAGTTGCATAATCATTATTTCCTTTATGTTTTTTATTTGCTTTTATGCAACTAACTTCTTCAGAAAATAGATTTCACTTGCAAAAACTAAATTTTATATGAACAGAAGACTCATGCGACTCTAGAAGAAAAGATGTCTGAAAACTGAAGCTCAAAATTTGCAAAAGTTTTGCATTTGAGTAGGACTGAGCTAGTGCTTTGTATTAACTGCCTAGCCTAAACAATCTATTTATTAATTCTTTTATCTGTTGTTTAGCATTATTAATGTATTTGCTTGAGTGACTTCCTCTGCAAAGCCATCTTGAAAAAACAACCACCTTTCAATGTATTAAATATATTGTTGATTTATGTGTTGTTTCGTTATTTGTGGGGTTTGGACAGTAGAAACAAGTTGCCACAGCAACTGATTAATTTTTACATATTTAATTTAATTAAAATTTAAAATTTTAATTGTAATAAAATTCAGCTAGACAGGAAAATATTCCTTTTAGCTTTTGCTAGTTATTAAAACTACTGCTAATTACAAGCCTCTCTTCTGGTATCCTAGAGGTAAAAACAAAATCTGGACATTGATATGACATATATTGATGTAATAAGAATGTTCCTTAGAGCGTTGGAAAATAAAATCCCAATTATAGTTTTATTTTTGAACCTTCAAATTAGCTGTAAACATTAGGTTTATTAAATACCCCTGAGGTCTAAAGAAAAAGAAAAAAAACGCAGAAATTTTCTTCTCTTTCCTTTTATGCTATTTTCCAGAGAATAACATTCAGCACAAATGCTTTGCTAATGTTTAATTTTTTTTCAGCCCAGGAGATTTAAATTCCCTTTTAAGTGGATATTAGATTTTATTGAATACACTCTGTTAATGTGAACCAGTTTAACTGACATGGCAGTTTAACTGACATGGCAGTCCTGTTCAGTGGAACTGTCAATCACTATTTTCTTACAGAAATTTGGATAAGGCATTTTTGTATTGCCTCCACAGAAGAGAGGTAGGACAGAGACTTCTGACTGAAAACTCTGAGAAAAGGAAGGATCAGCAATCATCATTAATGAGTATGATCATTGGTGATGCCTATTTTTTGAGATCTACACTAAACTCTCAAAAATTTGAAAGTATAACTATTGATCTAAGGATATTGATTGGTCAGTTTTTATTGAGTGGGACTCAATGATCCTGATATGTCCCTTCAAACTCCAGGTATTCTATATCTCCTTGCACCTCTCCATGCACATACCTGGTTTCCCCAAGCAGGGGTCCGAGTTATTTGATAACTTGTCCATGCATGTGTACCTCAGATATTTCTTGCAACAAAAGGTAAGTTACTGACACAAATGCAGCCTGAGATGTCTATAAAAGACCATCATAATATTGTACCTTACTACTATTTGAAAAGGATTGCTTCAGAAATATTTGGAAAGACATAGTTTAAAAATCTTTGCACCTCAGAAGGCTTTCTTTATGTAACACTAGAAGGATTCTTCAAAATTTCACACCCCAGATATATGTGTACTAAAAAAGAGGAAGAAAAAATCATATTATGTAAAAATCACAATGCTTTTCATCATGACTGAACTAGCAGCTCACTCTAGGTACTGTTCTTGTGTACACAGCTTTTGCTGTCCTTATTAAGTTGTCTTTATCTTAGCCCATGAGTTTTCATGCTTTTACCTTTCTGACTCCCTCCCCACACCAAGGGGTGTGATCAGGCAGCTGGGGGTACCAATCCACCTGGTCACCCCACCACACTGTCCCACTATGTACTCATCAACACATGTAGCCAAGTAGCTGAAGCCTTGGGGTGGCTAATATTCTACAGAAATTATTAATTCCCTGCACACAGCAGTAAAAGAGATCAAGGTAAGCCAGATTCACAGTTCAGAAAGTTAATTCCCACAGAAAGGCAGTTCCAATACCTTGGGTCATTTACTTTGCCACTGAACAAATAGATGCACTTTTGTGAGTCTCATATCAACTTTCTTCTCTCAGTTATCCGGAGTTACTCCACTGTATGAATCTTTATTTTTAGTAACAATTTTCTCTTACTAAGAAATTATCATGTGACCTCATAATATTTCTAAGTGATATACTTCGTAATGAAAGGTAAATAGAAATTGCCCTCTATTCTAAAACGTCAGAAGAATTTTCATAGAAAAACATGTATACACTTAAAAACATGCGATGTTAAGGAAAATTTTCAGCAGAACTGGTTGGGTTCTACCCCTTAAGACAGTAATTGAAAACAATTCAAATTTTTTTTTGTTTTGTGGAAAATGTTAGAGTTTTGATTTTCTCCTGTAGTTTCCATCTAAACCTTACACAGATGTATTACTTGCCTTTTTAGTGAATTTTGAGCTTCTGGATATTTTGGAATGATGCTAGGTCAGTCTATATAGTAGGAATAGCCTGATTAGATATCTGTTCTCTTACAAGAAGTTTTCATCTTTTCTGTGGAATTGATGCACTTCCTGTTCTTTGCTGTTTCAATGAGAATTACACATTACTTAGCCTTTGACCAATACAGCTTTATATCAATACTATTTTTCAATCATATATTCTGCTTTACTGATACTTGAATATTAAATTAACTTAAAATTTATTACACAAATTGAGGAATATTTATGCGGTTTCTCTTTGAAGAAGAAGAAAGCCAGAAGCAACATACTGATTTGAGTAAAAAATTCATGAGTCAGCAGAAGTTAGTAACATAAGTATATTTGGAGATGTGAGGGTTTGATTAGATGTGATATAGCAAATTCCGCTGACAGCAAAAAATTCTGAAAAGATATCACATTACTGTGGAAAGCCTACTAACATTTCTGCATTTTCTTAAGATTTTGCAAATGTATGAAAGTTAAGAACTCGTGAAAGCATTTTCTACATTGAGTTGCTGCCTCAGGTGGAAAATGATTGGAAAATATAAACCAAAACTGTTCAACTGGTTGTCTGAAGA
This sequence comes from Nicator chloris, assembly GCA_013400495.1. Taxonomy (NCBI): domain Eukaryota; kingdom Metazoa; phylum Chordata; class Aves; order Passeriformes; family Pycnonotidae; genus Nicator; species Nicator chloris. The sequence goes on along the minus strand of WAAE01027306.1, from coordinate 6,028 downwards.
AAAACATGCCAAAAGGCATTAAAACACTCTGGTGGATTTTTCTTTCCAAGATCTGTACATAGAAAATTAGAGGTGTAGAATCTGAAATGCCAGATGAAAGTTGTACCTTGTATTCTGTTTAGAAAGATCTGTTGGTACTTGGGTGAACTTTGCTGTATACATATTCACATTTGGCCTGGGTCTGACAGCAGTGAGCTCTTTCTCTTTTCATGTAATTGAATACCTCATAGGACCTACAGAAGTTGTTTTTTTTCAACAACTACCTACTTCGAACCGTAAGCTGAAGAATATACAAACCAAAAATATGAAGATTGTGAGAAAAGAGTAAGTCTTTAGTCTATATCTGTAGGTAAGAAACCTGAAATTTTGTGTGATGGGAGAAGATTAGTTATTGCCAAAGGAAAAAAAATGGTGTAGAAGATAGAATTAACACAAGTTCCATCATAAAGAATGGGAAGAGGACTAGAGTGATGGAAGCAGCTGTACACTGAGGTTAGAGAACGATTCAGGAAGGGCATTTAAGGTGGAAAGCAAACGAGAAAAAGCAGAGTTGTGTGAAAGAACAGGCAGGATGACAAAATATGGGGACAAACTGTTCAGATGTGAAGGAAAAGGAAGGGAACTGAATCTGCTATGCAGGTAGTGGAACAGCAAATACAGGGTATGGGGATAGGTGAATATTAAAAAAGAAATGTTTTAGAAGAGGCAGTTGAAATAAAATGTCTATGGAGCTTTTACTGAGGCAAACTAAAAGCCACGTTTCCAAAGGTGAAGACGCATTAACAGAAAACAAAAAGGGGTGCAATGAAAATGTGTTGATAAGGAAAAACAGAAGGAAGTTGAAAAAACGAGATTTGTTGAGATTTCCCCAGCTGGCAACTAAGAATCATTTAGCTGCTTGCTTACTTTCCCCGTGAATCTCTGGTGGGATGGGGAGGAGAATCAAGAAAAGATAAAATCACAGGCTTTAAAAAACAATAGTTTAATAATGCACTATGAAATTGCTCACTACCCACTGACCAATGCCCAGCAACAGTGATCGGCATCTGCTCAACTCCTCTCAGTTTGTATATTAAGCAGAGATTCAGATCTCACAGACTATATCACAACATAAATTCTTGCTGGCTTCACAAAATGATAGGGTGAAATTAATTGTTTGTAGCTTTGCATGCTATATGCTGGCATCTGCAATTAAAATTTTCTTGATTTTGATGAAACCGTATGATATGCAGTACAAAATCTAAGATAGACATTGACATAACCCAGATCTGTCACAAAAATAAATTAGAAGCAAGCTTTGATGAGCACAGCCACTGTACAGGCTGCTGGATTTGGGTGGTTAAACAGGGAAAATAATTTTCACAGATCAGTGACAGAGTGCTTTTCAAAACTCACAGTATGATGTGACTCACTGGTTTCACCACAACTGAAATAATAAACAAAACGGATTTAGGAACATAGTAGTTTGAGGCATTAGAATAATTAGAACTGAGGCATTAGAGTAATTAGAAAAAAAATACTGTTTTTTTTCTAGAGTAATGACTCGCAATGGGCGGGTGGCTTTAGCGGCAGGGTGTTAACAGCCGCTGAGCCCCATCCGGCCGGAACGGGGCTTGCTGTCCTCCCCTCACCCTGCCCGGCCGTCACCAGGCCGGGCCCCGACTCAGGGCCCAGCGGGCTTCCTGGGAAGGGGTCTGACCCCGGGAGGGGCCCAGCCGGCCCGGCGCCCGCTGCAAGGAGGGCATATTGTGGCATATAAATATGTATGAGTGTATTTATATTTATATAAATAAATTTATATTTATATAAATATAAATATATTTATATAAACATGAATATATGTAGTGTCACGTAAGCTTATTAATATTGGTAATATCTGGTGTCTGTTGTCCTGGTGATGAGGATTCTATGGGCTAAGTATAGTGCAGATTGTGAAGAAAAAGTTCCTTCTGCACAATTAGGGAGCAGACTTGCTCTTCCACTCTTGGACATATATTTCAGCCTACCTGTTGGAATAAGTTTAAAACAGGAGCTGGAGAGCTTAGGAAGTATTTACCTCTTCACATTGTACTACTTTCTGCCTCTCTTGGTTAGAACTACGTTAAGGCTGCCACTGTAAACCTTTAGTAAGAAGGAATTAGATTATGTTTAACTCCTACTATAAAGTGCACAAGCAGGCCTGTGTTCAACACTATACACTTGTGTATTTTCTGATGCTGAGTGTATGTTTACAATTCCCACTGTGTTGCCCTGTTTTCCCAAGTTTTTCGTAGCCTTTTGATAAGATTATATTCTTAGAGTCAGAATCTCACAGTTTTTATGTAAACAACTTTTGTTTTTGTAACTGCTGCTCTTTGTTTAGAATTCTTTCTGCTAAGAAGAGAAAGTTGATTGACTGTTGCTTTGACCAGTGGGGTGTGAGAGGTGGCCGTTTCCCCCTCCAATCCATGGTCACTTTTAGAAATCTATAAATATCAAAGTCAGAAATAAAGTCAGCCACGTTTTTCTTACACATCACACAGTCTGCGTCTCTTTATTTCATGTCCTAGTGTGACACCAGTGACATAAAGGAATAAACTTTCCTCAAATGCCTCACAAGACACTTTTGTCCCTCAACTATTTCATGCTATAGATAAAGAAAATAGTCAGTTTCTGCTGACTTGGAGGGTTGGATAGCATGAATAATTTTGGCTTGAAATGAGTAACCATGCAAAACAGTCTTATGAAATATAGAAAAATACACTCCACAGTATCTGAATATTATCAACATCTGAATCAGAATGCTCTGAATACTCATGTTCTGAGAACCAAATGTTCTGAATAAGATATATCTCATTATTCTAGGACAGTTTTGTCAATGAGTTGTTTACCTGAATATGTTTGTTCTTTCTAGTAAGATGAAAATAAATATCCCATATCCTTGGAAATAATTCAGATTATTCAATTTACTAAATAATCTAGTGCATGAAATAAAACTGGAGTGTTTCAGTATGTCAACATGTCTGTAGATACTGTAAACCAGTTTTCATAAGAACTGGCTGAATCAATTACTTGCCTGGATGAAAACAAAAAAACCCCCACCTCAACAAAGTCTACATTGCAGTAAAAATTTTAGCAGGAGTATATAAACTATTCCATGTTTCAGAATTTGGTCAAACAAAGCAGTGTTTTAATTTTATTAGTGGTACAATTTAGTCCTATGTGACAAAAAAAAATTTGTTCTGTTCCAATTGTGTCTTAAATGTATTTCCCACTTTTTATTCCCACTTGAAACTTTGTGAATCTTCAATCTTTCTGGCTTTTTTCCAGATAAAAAATATTTAACTCCTCAAATAAACATATGCAAACCAAGAGATTGTAGTAGGTTTGCCACAGATAAGTGTATGAAAATACAGTAGTTTTCTGCCAACAAAAATAATGTGATTTTTCAATAGCATAGTCTTCTTCCTCTAGGCAACTCAGTGAAATTTGTTAAGTTGCCATAAATAAAAATGGTTTTCAGAAATATTAAATGACAATATTAGGCTACCTTTTTTCAGTTCTTTGGCACTTTACTTCTTTATTGTTTCTTTGTAACTGGTATAGTCTAGAATTTTGAAATAAGTGCAAGAGTTACAAGTACACTAAGTCCATAATTTACTATTAGTATCTTTTTGCACATCCTTAAGCTACCCAGTGGAATTTTTTTCCTAGTCAATAATGATATTATACAAAATTGCTGACACGAAAGTATATATTTATATTTCTTTTATACTTCAAATAGTTTCACCTATAAAATGAGAGAAGGAATCTCCGTGTTTGCATCAACTTTTCAAAAAATATTTTGGAAGTATTTTCAATTTTAAACCTTACGCAGATGTGAGCAAAATACATAAAATTAAATAACATATCTATAATACAATTAAATTTGTAACAATTTTGCATTGCTGAAACCTGTTTATGTTCCTGTTATAGCCAAGTGGTGGGTTGACGTCACCAGGGCACCAGGTGCCCATCAAGATATTCTATCACTGCTCAAATCAACAGAGGGAGGAAAGTACCATGAAAGGCTCATATGGGTCAAGATAAGGACAGGGAGAGATCCGCTCCCCAGCTAGTGTCATGGGCAAAACCGACTCAACTTTGAGAAATGAATTTCATTTATTACAAATCAGCCCAGAGTAGGATAATGAGAAATATGAAGAATTCTTAAAACATCTCTCCACCCTATCCTTATTCCTGGGTTCAGTTTTACTCTAGATTTTCTTACCTCCTCTCCCTCAAGGTATGAAGGGAGAAGGGGAATGGGGCTCGCGGTCTGTTCATCACCCATTGTCTCTGCTGCTCCTCCCTTCTCACACTCCTCCTGCTCTAGTGTGGAGTCTCTCCCATGAAATTCTCCAGCAGGCTGTATTTCTCCACCAACTGCTCCAGCATGTGTCCATTCCATGGGGTGCACTCCTTTGGGAATTCATTCCTCCAGCATGTGTTGCTCATGAGGTCACATGTCCTGCCAGCAAACCTGCTCCAGCATGGACTCCCCTCTCCAAAGGTTCTACCAGGAGCCTGCTCTAGAATGGATTTCCCATGGGGTCACAGCTTTCTTTGATCATATCGACCTGCTCCATTGTGCAGTTCTTCCCAGTCTGAAGGTGTATCTCTACTCCTGTGTGGACCTCCATGGTCTGCAGGGGCACAGCTACTTCACCAAGGGCTGCACCAGAACATGCAGGGAACCTCAGCTCTGGCACCTGGAGCTTCTCTTCTCCATCCTTCTTCACTGACCTGGGTGTCTGCAGAATTACTTCTCTCCCATGTTCTTGCTTCTCTCCCAGCTGCTGTTGTGCAGCAATTATTTCCCTTCTTAAATATGTTGTTACAGACATGCTGCCAGCACTGCTGATGGACTCTGCTTTCGTCAGCAGTGGGTCCATCCTGGAGCCATCTGACATTGGCTCTGTCAGACATGAGGTAAGCTTCTGGCAGCTTTTCAGAGAAGCCATTCCTAAACCTCCTTGGCTACCAAAGCCTGGCCATGCAAGCACAGTACCATCCACCAAACCAAAAGCATGTTATTTCTACAGTTCTGATTCTTACCAGGCTTTAAATTGAGCTAAAGGACGTGGTTTCAACTTAATCTTCTGACAAAATAAGCCTCTAAAAAACAGGAAATACTTGTTTCTTTTAAAAGCTGTACATGAATTAAGCTTTACTGGCAAGGGCTTCTTTCAGATATTTAAGGCCACTCAGCCCTGGAACACCTTGCAGAATCCCTTTGAAGTCAACTTAAGCTAAAGCAGAATTAATTTGTTAAAGAATTTGGTCTTGACAACTTCTCAGCTGAAGTGCCTTTGGTGCCAAACAGTGCACATAGAGCTATGATACTGTCCCTGAATAGTTCAAATCCATGAAAGTAGAACAAAAACCTCAACATTTGAATCAGTTCTAGTCCTCAGCTCTTACAACTACAAGATCTTAAAACCTTGAAGTAAACCCTAGGTTTGTCAGCCTCAATCAAGGGTAAAGATATGTTCTCACTTTGTTTATCAAAATTGGAATAATGCATTTTATCAGAAAAAAACAACCCGCCCTCCCCGCAAAATGAAACAAAACCCAACCAAACAAAACCCAAATAACCCCCTCCTTCTTTTGTCTCTGATTTCCAAGAATGCCTCCTTCACTGAATTGAATGAGCAATCAAAGACCATTTTGGTTTTGGTATTTTAGTCTAGATATTTCTAAGTGCATTAAGAATACGAAGGATGAAAATAAGGTTATGTGAACATGATCTTGTGTTACATAGTGACACAACTGGCTGTCGCTCTTAAAACAACTCTAAAAATAAGTTTCATACTGATGTAAATTACAGCTGTGATTATTGACATTTTTTCTTTCAGCCCTTCTCTTATTATGAAAGGGTACAGATTTGTCATCTTTCCAATCCCCTTTCTTATCAAAATTTCTTCGCCAATAAGAACACTTACCTCTAATCTCCACTTCCCCAGCTTTTGTACACCACCCTCCTCTGTATGTGTGTAAATGTGTTAAT
>WAAE01027292.1:0-34692 GCA_013400495.1 Nicator chloris | reverse complement strand
AGCTTTTTTTAGCCCTTTTTCCCATAGGCATAATTTTCTGTTTGACTTTTTGCTTGACTTTTAACAACTAAATTTTCACAAACCTCCTAAAAGCAGCAACAGGAAGAGGGAAAAGACAAATGGTGTATTTCAAAGCAGGTGACTTCCAAATGATGTTGGTCTTAGTCTTGCTTTGGTTTTGTCTGAGTAACAATGAAGCTGCTTCTGAGAAACGGAGAAGTTAGAATATCAAACTGGAGCCTGCAAATACCAAAGGAGAGGCTGCAGAGATCAAACCAGATTGCCACCAGCCTACGTTTCCCCAAAGGCGTATTTCTTATATATTGTGTGCTGAAATGTTAATTGTTCTTTTAGCTCCTATTCCTTGTCATGGAGACTAAAGCTTCATATATTTTACTTACTGCACAAGGGAAAATCCCTGCAGTCCACTGTCTATATTGTTAAATAAAGTAATTTCGTTTGATTGGAGGTTTAGTTAAAACCACATTTCTTCAGCTTATGAATCAAACAAGACTCCGGGAGAGGCAAAGGTCTTGTCATCTTCTGTCATGGAACTTACCCATTTTATGATCTTTTCAGCAGATCTGTTACTCAGAAAGCACTGTGTGAAAAAGGCAGTTCTTTTGTAGAAGAAATTGGTTGCTACAGCAGTTTAAAATCCTTTAGGTCATCTGTATTTCATAAAAACCATAGGAATCATGAGGTTTAGTCATTACACTGAAATCTTTTTTCCATACTTCATCTTTTCTGCTCAATACCATTTTCTATGTGTCATTAGTGTTCCAGAGGCTTAAAAGGAAAATATCATCTGGCTGAGTTTATCAAGAGGAATACCAAAAACTCTCCATATTGGAAGACAGCAAAAAATTAAAACAATTAATTGAGTTTGCAGTCCAATTTCTTTTTAATTTTTTATTTTGTGTCAGTCTCCTTACTGCTCAATTTTACATGGAAATTATACTTTTGTGACCAGAAATACCCTCTTGTTCTGCATTTCATCTGAAATTCTATTTGTGTTCAAAGTCTTTAATTAAATATTAGGACAACTGTGTTAGTAAAGATACTGCTTCCTTTTCTCCTTAAAAAGTACTGAAACTTATTCTTAGTGTTCTACACCAATTAGAATCATGTTGCAGTGTCCAGAAGATGCCTTGAGTTCATTAATAATTCATTCAAACTGCCACAGGTTTAAGGAAGGAACTGTACCACATATTGACATATGAGAGAGGAATAAAATTCAGCACACAATTTTGCAACTCTCTTTTTTTGGAGAAAGAGGAAATTGCATTATTTATGCTCCCAGGTATATTAGGCTGAGGATACAGTTTGCTAATGTAAGTCTTAGGGCTGTTTATTGGACAAATAAGGTGCCATAAGCATGCAGTATATATTCTACATTTGTGTGTAGCCATTTGCACATATCTGTATGTATGTGTGGAGAGAGAGGAATATGATTCATAAAGCTCTATTATAATGGATTTGGGATTTGTGCGTTACTTAGAAACAAGATCCTGAGCTTCTGCAGCTCATGCTACCCAAAATCTTGTCTTGACATTTTACATGGTTTGTCATGACCATTTACATGGTTTGTACAGCCAACCTGTTATAAGGAGAGTTGCTTAGACACTTATAAAATATTTCTTTGAAACATTTCCTTTATCTCTACCTAAACGTGATAAATAAAAGGTGCCAATTACACCATGTTATTGTGATTCTCTCCATTAGAAAAAAAATGTTTCATTTCTGTTTTACAAGAAAAATATACGTTAAAATGGGGAAAGGTGTGGACAGGGATTTTTAAAACACCTATAATTTTATGAGTATTACTAGTTTTATGGGGTTCATAGGATAGATATACGGGTTACACAAGGTGGGGGGGGAAGAGAGAGAGGTACGCATACATTTTGCCAAAGATACACAATACACCTAATTTAATCCCTTTGAGATTGCCTCACCTACTAAAGAGGCTGTTATTATGAGGTTTTTGTGAGTAAGGCAGCAACAGCTGGAACTCCATTTCCTGTGAAATGCTGAGGCGTTCAGGAGGGTAGAGCTGGAGGTCATGGCAAAGCTGATACTTAAGGATGACAAAATAAGCATGTCATAGAGCAGTTTGTGCTGGAAGGGACCTTAATGATCATCTAGTTCCAACCTCCCTGCAATGGGCAGGGACATCTTCCACTAGATCAGGTTGCTTAGAGCCCCTTCCAATCTAAACTGCCAGAGATGGGGCATCAACAGCTTCTCTGGGCAACTTGTTCTAGTGCCTCACCACCCTGACAGTAAAGAATTTCTTCCTTGTATTCTAAACATATCTCATCTTAGTTTAAAAACTCTTGTCCTATTGCAGCAGGCCTAGCTAAAATTTGGTCCCCATCTTTCTTAGAGGCCTTCTCTAATTTACTGGAAGGTGCTATAGGGTCTTCCAAGTGGCATCTCTTTTCCAGGCTGAACAATCCCAATTCTCTCATTCTGTCTTCCTAGCAGAAGTGCTCCAGCAGTCTGATCATTTTTGTGACTCTCTCTGGACCTGGGTCTTCACACCTCTAGCTGATGGAACCAGTGTCTTGTGGCAATAGCTGGTGAAATTCCAGAAGTTCAGAAAAAAAATTTAGGGAAAGAAGATTTGAAAGTCTTGTGCTGGCATTACAAGGGAGGTGCTGTTTCCCAGTGTAGAGTGTTGAATATGGCCTTCGGTACTAAAACTTAGTTTTAGAAGAGGGTGAAGTGCAGGGTGACTGTGCCTGTTGCTCAGAGCAAGTGGATTAAAGCTGGTGTCGAGGCCATTCCTCTCTAGATCCCCTTGGCTCACATAATGAAGCTCAGCCTGTGGGGAAACTACCAGACGTTAAGATGCAGCAGTTCATGCCTTAGCTTGCCATGGCATTAAATAATTCATTGAATCTGACCTTTCAGAGCAGTACATTGTAGCTAATAGAATGAATATAAAACGGATATAAAAAGGATAAGAATATCAAGTGGGAGTAGGGAGGCAATATAAATTTTATATATAACCATAGAAGGTCTGCAGTGCTGTCCATTCCTGAAAATGTGCTGGTAATTGGACATAGTTTGGGAAGAGCAGCAAAAATTAACCACAAGTTTCCCCTTTTATGAGATTCACAAGAAACTCAGCCTAGTTAGGTTGCTGCAGGACAGATCAAGACAGGTTTATCTGAACAAGGACAAACTGTGATAGTAGGTATCTTTTCAGCGTGGTAAAAAAGGCAAGTCTAGTCCTAAGAAACCACAGCTAATAATACTCTGCAAGATAAGAGACAGAGCGAGCTGTGGTCATTCCTCATCATTTCAAGGCCTTAAATTATAAACTTGTATCTGTTTGGAAAGATGTGCTATAGCACAAGCACAACATAAGGCCTTCACAAAATATTTACCAACAACTCTTAGCCAGGAAGTTTGTGTTTGGATAAAATCAGATATTCAAGTGGGTGGCAGGCGTGAGATCCAGGTGTCTCTCTGGGTTTTTCAGTCCCAGACAGGTTTAAACAGTCCCAAGAAAAAAGAAAAAAAACCCAAGAAACCAGTCCAGGGAATTTCTCTACCTCAGCTAGCTAAAACCAACTAAAAGCAAAGGAGATCTCTGTCCTGCTGTCTGTCCGTGCTGAAGATGACACAGTCCAGGAGCAGAATGCGGAGGACTGAGAGCAGTTTTTGAAAACAAACTCAGCGCTTCTTCTTCCCCCTCTTTGCTCTCAGAACCAGTCTTAAAGGTTCAGGACAGAGAATCCAACATAAACAGAACAGACAAATGGGGACACAAGCATCACAAAGTCACCCCAGGACACATAGTTTGCAATAGCATCCTTCAACCTCACTTGCTAGCTACAACAAAAAAAAAAAAAATAAAGAGCGGATTTTTTTAAGTAGGAGCTGAAAAAAAAGCAGGCATTTTGAAGTACTTTCTCTCTCTCTTTCATGAGTACAAATTAAACTGTTAGATACTTTGTTATGAGTTATGGTATTCAAGTGAAGGGACAAAAGTCCCAGAGTTGTTTCAGCGGAAGAGCACAGTTCTCTTGGCTGCAGAAAGCATAAAATCATGAGCTCAGAAAGACAGGAATGCAAGAACAGAAGACTGAAGTTTATCATAGCTGGTGTCATGCCTTTGAAGTTACGGTAGGCTTTGATACACCATTATTTAATGCATGAGTTTGACAGCACTGAGATAACGTTTCTGATATAATTCAGTGCATCTTCTTTTCCCTGAGGCTGTTTAACAATGAAAAGAGGTTAGAGGGGGAGAAAAGAGTGATTGTGCCTTTGCCACATCCCTCCTACTTTTGTTTTCATCCTCTTTCTCACAAGTGTTATGTGCAGTTTGGCCATTTATCTGATGGACTGTAATAATTACCTTTGTCTGCATTATCACTACCATCTTCTCTGTAATAATGGGAAAGTTTTTGAAATCAAATTTTATTGCTTTTCATGTTTCTGCTTTTACTTTCCTGAAGTTAGTTGGTCTAATTTTCCAGATGTCAGTACAGAAATGAAGATACAAAGCAGGTTGAACCAGAAATGTCTCGTTTCAAATTCTGACCTATTAAATTAAAATGTCAATGATGAAAACAAAATATTTAATTGATTAATTGATTAACCTTTAATTAATTAATTGATAACACCCTTCTTTACAGCACATATTGTAATGTGGTTTGCAGTGAACTCATTTTCTTTCTTGAACTAAGCATTTTGTGCAGAGAAAGTTCATTCTATTCAGAACTCACAGGTATATTCCATATAACAAATACCTTTGTGCTGATTGCTGAAGATCAGGAAAACTTTGATGAGTGGCAAATGTCAACTGAAAATGTCAATACTGTCTGTACTGGGTAACTTCTCAATGTGAGCATTATCACAAGCTTTTATGAAAAAGTTAATCACTTAGAAGGGGAAAACAAGCATTTAGGAACCACCAAGCCAAAAGGGATCCAAAGTCCTTTATTGCTACATGTTGTATTTGACAGACCTGGCTCCAGTTGTTTCAGAGAAAGGTCAGTGAGGCCACACAATGACTTGTGCACAGAATATTCTTTCATGGGGAAGATCTGTTTATACAACTCTTTCAACAAGAAAAAGCATAAGCACTTTTTTTTTCCTCTCTTCATTTCTACTGCACTTTCATAACAGTCCTGAATTTTCCTTAAAAAGCAGGACAATAAAAACCTAGAGGTTCTATAGGTCCTTCCCTTCAATCATCATTGGCTGCACACATAATCAAAGACCTCCTTAATGAATACATATAATATGGATTTTTCAAGTGGCCTCTGGTCATGGAAGGCGCTGCTTCCATATACAAGGTGGCAGCAGCAGCACTGTGGGAAAAGTACAAAGTCACCACCACATGTTCCAGAATGCTGAGGTGTGTCAGGCTGACTGAATAGTTAATGATATTGGCAGCAGCAGCATGCAGAACAGCAAAAGTTAAATATTTGGTCTCAATCAATAGATTTTTCTCAAAGAACTAAGAGAGTGGATTGTTTATAATCACCTTTAAAAATGTGAATATTGCATCATTCAAATGGTGAATTTACAGATTTTGAAGAGCAAAGATCCCCTTCACAGGTGACCTTCCTGAAATCTTCCTTTTGGAGTTCAGATCTTTGGAAGAGCCATGGGGAAGGTAGGAACTTTGAACAATTCTTGGGAAGCTGCAGCTGGGGACAGGGTAGAGAGAGAAAAATAATAAAAAAATAATCCTCTCAAACCTCTCTGATGTCCCTCCTCCTCTTTTTGTTTTAATGATTAGCTTTGAGAGCCTGATTGCATAAACATGCTTCTCTCCCCTACCTCTTTTCTTAATATGATTTTGTAGCTGTTGATCCTTTGTAGATTAAGAGCTTTTGCCCTGAGGTTATCTTTTAGTTATGATAGGACAGAATTAGGGAATGAAAAGTATATTGAAAATAAAAAAAACAACCAAACAAAAATTTTAAAAAAGGATTTGCAAGGTTTAAAAGATTTTTAGTAGTTTGATTATTTTCTGTAGAATCACAGATTAGTAAATTTGAACTATTTTTCATTATTTTTATTTTTTTTCTTGCCATGCGTGACATAAGGAATTAGTGACATGCATGTGGGCAGTTTGGTGTCTAATTAGGACTGCAGATGATAAAAATGCATCATCAGTGTCCTGTGACCTCTCTGTTTAGATCATTCTCTTGCTCTCATCCTCTTTTTGCTGACTTAAGGGCCAAAATTATGCTTGAGGATGGGCTCATAACTGTTCTCCTCACTTACATGTATGCAAAAACTACTGACTTGTAAAGAATCCGCCAGCCAATACTCATAATCTGGCACTTTGCATTAGCAGTAAATGTAATTGTAAAATAATGATTTAATTTGCTTTTTTAAAATAACATTTGCAGTCTAATTAGACTCAAAAAAATTACTTTGTGACTACATAATGAAGAATATGTCCATTGAAACACAGAGATACAGTTACAGTGATTTCTGTCAGACTCAATTTTGACAAGTTTATTTTTAATCTTGAAGTTTGACATATAACCCTTAAAGAGCATATATCCTTGCATGCTAAATCCGCTGCTATGTCCCCTTTGAGAACTGAATTATAATACACGTCCTTGGAACAAGGAATTTATTCTTGCAGATAGATTGTTGTCAGTGTGTGCAAGTGAAGCAGATTTTTGAGGCACTTTTTTGTGCTTATCTTATGATTGCAGCTGAAGTGAGGGATATTTGTGATTCCTAAAGTTCATGAACTAGCTTTAAATGAAAGTCCTCAACATACTATGGATGAAACAGAAGTACAAGCTGTTCAAGAGGAGAATGGGATGCTCATCCAAGAGAAGAAACCTGCACACCCCAGAGGTTGTTCTTTATAAGAGTTATTCTGTAGGAAGGACAGCTTCATATTGCATACTTCTCAAACTTGGTGAAGTTGTTTACATGGCTAAAACAGGATACATTTTTACGTAGCATTCCGTGAGTTGGCTCAGACTACAAGAGTAAGCCCTGCAGTATCTACGGCCCAGGTAGCTGAGTCATGGTATCTAAAACCCTGTGTGCACCCCACAGGGCCTGTTCTGTTTGTCTGTTTGACAGACTGGGGTAATTTTTAAACAACAACACTTCTCTCACACCTTGTTGAAAAGTCACCTCTATGAGCTCCAATTGTTTAAAATCGGGCCTTTAGCCCGAACTAGCTGCCTATAGCCATGCTGAGGATGGGAGAAGCTATTTGCAGCCGTCCCTCTGATTTCAGAAAGCATCTAGAGAAGCGCTTTGAGCTGTGGTACCTCATGCCCCGGGACGGCTCGAGGTGAATCTCCGGTTTGGATGGGTGCGGGGGTTGGCTGGCCGTGCTGGCCGGGCCAACAGAGCCCCTCGGGTGCCATCGCTCACCTCATGTGCAGCTCGCAGTGCGTGTCTGCGCGCTCCCTGGCAGAGAGCTGCCGGCAGCGAGTGCCGGCCTGTGCCGGGGGATGGTTATCGACAGGCTGGTTCCGAGACAGCCAGAGGCGGCAGCGGTGACATGCCCTCCCCCCTTGGCTACCATGGCTTGTGCTTAGGGATTGCATAAGATGTCTCACTTCACTGTTTTGTGTCAAACAACTGGTAGATTCGGCAGAGCGGCGATGCCGGGAGCAGAGGCTTTCCCCGGGCAGGCCCCGTCCCCGGCGCCGCCGGGCTGAGCCCCCACTGCAGGGCGGGGCTCGGGCACTCCTGCGGGCTGCAGAGCCCTGTCAGCCGCACGCTGAGCAAACACACCGACACCAAATAAATTATGTACGAAATACCTATGAAATCAATTCAGCGAGTCCCATCGAGTCAGTCCCTTCTTTTTCCCTTGTACCAGCACGCATCTTCCCTCCTACCACCTTCTGCCTGCAGCTCTGTGGTGAGTTATATATACACCTCCCCCGTGAACAGCTTCCCTCCTCTCCCTTACTGTTTTCCTGAAGAGCAGAGAGTTGTTTTCCTGTCCTTCCCTTCAGTCCTGATACCCGCAGCTCCTAAGGAGCGGGAGAGGACAGGGATAAACTGGTTAATTTTAATTTTTCCCCTTTTTTTCGCTGCGGCGCAGAGCGTGGCGGCGCTGCAAAGGCGGTGGGCTGGGGCCGGCCGGGACACGGCACCTGTGTCAATCGTGTCCCCAAGCGAACTTTAATCTGCCTGGTGCAGATACCGAAACATCGGCTTGGCTCGGCAGGCGTGGGTGGGTTTAGAACTGATACTGAAGAGACTGGCATCGTATTTTTACTGCTGGTGTTACCCATCTAGACTGGAGCTCACATCTCTCTGTCCGACTGCACTGCAATTATGTCTTCATTTTCTGTGTGGATAGAAGAAGACAACCATTCAGCATTTTATGCCTGGTTTGAGTCTGCAGGGCAATTTTCTTCTCCCCTTTTCAAACATTCGTTCCCCCTTTATAATTTACAATATATTTGCATTTATCAGGGAAGAATTTCTGCTTAAGTATAATTTAAGTTTGATCTTAAACACCACGTTTATGAGCAGCATACATGTGCTTTGTAACTTTTCAGAGAGACTCATACTAGTGATTATTTGTCCTAAGAAAAATGTAAAAAAAAATTATGTATTGTTCTAGCGATACAGAAAAAAAGGAAAAAAAAGGTATAGCAGCATAAATGCAATTTTAGGTTATCTAGCATAAATATCAAGATTTCTTAAATGCCAGTTAATAATATGATTTTGAAAGACTGGATAGAGCTTCAAAGAGAATAGATTCTTAAAATCACATCTTACTGATTTTAGCACAGTAAATACATTTTTCTTCTAAATAAATTTTAAAAAATGGGATGAACCTTTGAATTTGAAACATGCCAGATGTATATATTCAATGCAGGACTTTTTAATAACTAATGCAATTTAACAGGAACAAGTGGTTAATTGTCTGGCAGAAGTTTAGTCTCAATTTCTTCTCCTGCTAGTCTACTTCCTAAATAAATTAACTAATGTGTGAGGATATAAATATAACCAAAGAGTTTGCACTTTGGCACTGCTGCCTGAATTAGTGTGCTGTGTGCATGGTAGCTTGAGAAGAGTAGCCCCTTTGGCTGCTCATTCTAATCATTATAAAATCACATTTGACATCACTTGAACTGTTCCAGTGGCACATGGTTATGTCTTTGGCGTCTGACCAATCAATTTTCTATTCCAGATGCAGTAAGCAAAAAATCATTCTGCATTATTCTCTGCAGCTCAGTATCCATCAATTGTCTAACCTTGCAGATATAATAATTAAAGTAATACTAATAATAAAACTCACAATGCTCAAGACACTGCTGATACTTTTCATAACGAGGATTTGAATGAATCTTTTGTTCGAACATTTACTTCTTAAAACCATTTCCAGCAATCTGTAATTATTTAAAACATTATTCTAGCACTGTGTTCCATAACAAAGGATTGAGATGCTCTTAGATTGGATCAAATAGTTTGGTCTCAAAAAAGCAGATAAGACTGAGAAGCAAAAATAATAGTGTTCAAACATCTGAAAGAAAAATACCATCACTCTTTAAATGAATGTGGGTTTATTTAAGAAACAATGGTAAAGCCAATAATATTGAACTGAGAACGGTATATAATATAGTGCTTGAAAATAGAGTATTCTTCAGAATTCAAGAGCTTTATCTCATTTCCAATTACATCTTCCACTTCTTAATTTCTTTTTCTTTATTGGCTGAATTACTTTGAGCTAAGATAATGCTGTGAAGGACTTCCGATACAAAATAGCCCTAAGTGAATGTTATGCATTATTAATAAAAACTCAGATAACTCTCTAAAACAAGATGATCCTAAAGCATTTAACATTTCAACAGCGAAATTTATCTCATGTTCTGCTTTTTGAAAAGCATTAAGGGAAAGAAAAAATTTAATAGCTGCAGGAATGAAGGATGTGTGTGAATGCCTGACCTTTCATTACTACATACACAATGCCCAAATGTGAAAATGAAAATGCCAGTACCGTACAGATTATGAATAGCAGCTGTAATGGTTTCTAATGCTTCAGTACAAATGGAAATGAAGCTCTGATCATAAAAGATTATGGTTAATTTGTCACATAGTAAAAATATCTGTAAGATTTTCTCATCTTTAGTGATCTTTCATCCTCTTTAACATGTAACTACCATAAATCACTTTTGCAGTTATAGAGATACTGGCATTGCTCCTCTACAGTTTCTGACATCTTCAACTATCTTTTCTTTCAGTTTCTTATTTCCAATTTGAAGTATAATTCTAGACTATGTGATTTCATTGTTTCTCAGCAAGGAACAACAAGTCATACTAGTGTTTATTTTAATTCATTGATGTAATCATTCAATGTTTGGCATTAGATGATGGATTTTATGGAATAATTGTTTTAATTAATCTCTTAACTGCCATAGTATCTAGAATATACTATAAAAAACAAAAGTCTGCATCAGCATGTATGGTAGATCTTCTCTGTCCAAAGTATGTCCACCTATGTCAAAAATCAGAGTAGGAGAGAAACTGTTGGGAGAAGTGCTAATGAAGCAATATTTGTATTACATCAGTATATCAATTGCCTAAGTTTTGTCAAGACCAGGCAGACAAACAAGAGCTCTGCTAGAAGACAGTATTCATGGTGGAAGACAGCAATGTTGCTTTTCCTGCTCCAGAAGATGCTGTGACCATCTGTGACAGCAAGGGGACTTTCCTTCATATCCATAAGCAGTCACCCTCCAGTCGAGCATTGGATTGATGGTTGTGAAAGCAGAACTGCATGTTGCTTGTTCAATCATCAGTGTAGTTTTAACCTGGGCACAGGGTTACGTTTCTGCAAAAATAGCCATTAGCTGTGCCATGAAGTTTTTGTTGACTTCTAGGCTAAGTTTTAGCTGTTCTACCCCTTAAAATGAAGAGAAGTAGCCCAGCACAAATTAACTCAAAACTTTCCCTTCTCATGGGGCATGCGATATCTGCTGCATCCAGACTAGAGAAAAAAAATTACTGAGTAAAGTGATGATTGCTGCCTTCTAACATAGTGCCAGCAAAAACAGACATTAAAAATAAGCCATCAGAAGACAGAATTTATTTTCTAAATAAATATTTACATTGCATGTCTTTGAAAGAAAGAAGAGGAAACCAACAAGGTTTCATTATGTGAATGTTAGAATTACATTTACTTCCTGAAACATCCTTTTCAATTGCTAGATCATATTGTTAATCTCTGTGTTACATTAAGATAAGTGAATGGAATAACATCAATTTCCAGGATTTGAAAAGTTGTCTCATAATACCCTTCAGCTTTAACTTTTGTTATTTTATCTGTTTCCACTATTGAAATAAAATTGAAATAAAAATTCAGGAGACTATGTGACTTCACCAAGGTGTCTAAAAAAGTGCTGGAAATTCAGGAGAGCATACGTTTCTTTTATTCTAATTCAGATAATGGAAAGGAACATAAGAGACTTGTACAGAGATATACTTGAGATGTGGTATTTCTTTTCTTTCTCTCTTCCAAGTAAGTGAACTCTGAACTCACTTGGACCATCCACATATATTTACAAAAATTTAGAAGTTGTTTTAGAAAACAGAAGGATGTTGTTATTACATTTAGCATTTTTTAAATTAAACTTTATATGAACATATATGCTACTATAGCAAAATCATGATGGCTCCAGTTTTGAAAGCTGAACATAAGAAACAACTAAGTAATTGGAATGTATTTCATAACCATTGCTAGGTCACTGGTGGCTGCCTCAGAGAAATGGTTCCTGCCACTATTTCAAAGCATAGTCTGTCGTATCAGCATTGGGTAGGATTTTTTGGAATGGTTAGAATTTACCGTGTTGGGCATTTTGTTCTGCAACTTTGGTGTTTTGTTACAGCCCTAGCTCCTGGACATCCTCAATAAGAATGCCAGTGCAAAAGATGAGTAAACCCAAATTGACTGCATGGGTTTAACACCCCTGAGCATTGTGAGCAGTGGGCAGGTGTTTTGTGTCTGCTGGATCCATGTATGGACAGCTGCTGAATGGGAAAACAAAATTGCACTTAGCTCGCTTAGAAACTGTCTGAAAGGGTTGCACAAAATGCTCACAGGAATCCCATTTAAAAGTAATTGCAGTCTGATGGAAACAGCAGTCTGACAAATAAAGATGAGAAATTTTCAGGAGAATACAACTGACCTTTCCATGGTGAGATGAATGTCTTCTGTAAATATTTTACTTTGCTAGTATTGTATTAAAGCTCCATAGAACTGTTCGGAAGACACATCATGAATAGACATCTTGGGGCTGCCTCACATTCGTTTTCTTCATTATACTTTGAAAATTAACGTTTCCTCAGAGCCTTTGAGACTTTGACAGTTAATGATAGAAAAACTAGCACCGGAACGTTGGCCTGGATGAGTGACCTGAGAGACCAATATTATCTCATTTTATCTGCCTTTGATCCTTTAAAACTAATGTGTAGAAAGTCTAATTAGAAGAGGACAGCTGAACAATTAATTAATAGGGGAATAAGCACTACATTTCTCTCCTTTGCCGCATGGCATCTTCATGCAGCATGAATTAATTGGCATGGTGATGGTGCTGGCAGTGGTATGCCAACAGTTGGACTTGGTGACAGTCTCAGTCCATCCGATCCACACACATGCTCATCTGGCTCTTGGTTGTTTTTTGATATGCTGACCAAAATAAGCAAATATTGCTTCTGTTGGATCAGAGAACTCCACTGTAGTAACTCCTAATAAGTTCTCGCTTCCGTCTTGAAGTTTCACCCCAAATGTGCTCAGGGGTTGAGGGAGGCTGTCATAAATATGTGCAAGTAGGAAAATTGTTGTTTAAGGAAGGCACCTCAGTCAATGTCAAGTTTTCTGCATATTGCCAATACTTAGAGGTGCACTCAAGAATTAATTGGAGGCCAGTGTAAGGAGCAGCTAACATTGCTCAGGAGTTCGACAGCAGTGTAACGCTGCTGTTGGCATTCAAGCAGCCTTGCCAAAGCACTCTTCTACAGCATACACAGGTATTTACAGCACACATGAGTATTTACTGTTTGACCAACATTTTGGTAACTCGGTTACAAAGTTTTAACAGCCTTAAAGTTGAACATATGAGTAACTGGAAAACTGAGTATTTGTGAGAGGGGGGTTTATTTTGGCAAGAGGTAAATATAGGCGTCATACAGCACCAAAATTCAAGAACAACAACTTTATAGGGCCCACCTTGCTACAGTGCTAATACAGAGGGAAACAGTGTGAATTTGATACATGTGAAAGCTTGACAGATGAACAGTCTTAAAGAAGAGGAAGCTTTTTTATTCTCAAAGCCTTTATTGCAGAGGTACCTGAGATGGCATCTGCTGTGTAAAAGCCCACCAGTGTGCCACAGCCCTGATCTGAAGGGACCACTTCTGTCGGAGGAAGCGAGCGTAATTCAGCCTGCAGATGCATTCACTCCTTGACCCCTTACAGAGATTGCCAACAAGGGTTCCAATTAGTGCCAGCAGCAGACTGTGACAATTTAAAAGATTGACTTTCACACCATGCCAGGTCTTTAAAATAAAGAGCATTTATACAAAACACAATTTGCTTTGACAGTAATTTTCAGTATGCTATTATGGAAGTTATTTATGTTTGAATCAGAACATCTTTTCACT
This sequence comes from Nicator chloris, assembly GCA_013400495.1. Lineage (NCBI taxonomy): Eukaryota > Metazoa > Chordata > Aves > Passeriformes > Pycnonotidae > Nicator > Nicator chloris. The sequence goes on along the minus strand of WAAE01027292.1, from coordinate 21,060 downwards.
CAGCTGTGTTTCTGCTGCTGTTTGACCCTGCAGTGTTGTAATAATCCCATCCTTATGTGTTTTATACTTTATGTGGCAGTGGTTGTTTCAAGCATCCATTACTTACACAGCTTTTTTTAGGGCTCAGACATTCAATCAGGATTCTTACAAAATTCCCAAGTTCTCGTGCAGATTGCTTCTGCTGTTGCAAGCCCTCAAATATTTGATGGCAGACTTAAATTTTAATGACTTTGTGAAACAGCAGGCTATGCAAATTAAACTGCAGGGTTCAGGAGTTCACAAGTTGAAGTTGCTTGGATGTCAAGAGTATTTCACTGCATTGAAAGCGAGGCTAAGGACAGGTAATATCATTAACATTTGTAGACAGCTTTCCAAATGTGATCGTGATGTCTCCGCCTTCTGATACCAGGGATTACAATGCACCATCCTGGTCTCCAAAAATAAGAACTGAACACTATGATCTTTGTGTTCTGTGCTCTGTGATCTCCGGAAAAGTATCCAAGCTGGTGCTCATCTCTTAAGTTGTTCTTCATGTGTCTGGACCCAAAGCTTGCCACCTTGGCCTCATATTCCCATCTTCTGTCCTCCCTAAACTGGCACCCAAGACCTCACCTCTGTGGTGATGTACCTTATTTCATGAGCCTCCTGCTATGCTTCTTCCCAGCTATGTTCCTGCAACTGTCTTCTGAGATGGAGTTGGGATGTAATGCCATGGGTGGTGTACCCTGCCTTGCCTGTGTGGTGTGATGGCAGGAATGCCTATCTCTCACTGTGTACAAGATCTTCAGAGAGAGTTCCCAGAGGTCATCTGAACACGCAGAGACTGAAATCCCATTACCACTCTGCCAGCAGTTGGTTCTGCCAGGTATTGGCAATCTCTAGAGAAAGTATAATTTTCTGTGTTCCCCTAAAATTTTTCTGGAAAATATCTTCCTAGGCTTGGACAGGTCTGAAGCTTCACCTGCTGCTAAAACAGTGATTATCTATGGGTAAATGTAATTCAAAGACCAAAAGGGGTGTGCCCACAGTAGCATGGCTTCCAGCTTCGTGTAAGTGTTGTACTTGTCAATTAGTGTCATAGAAGTATTGCCTTTAGTGTGTGTTCTGCAGGGTTGCCTTTGGGAATGGAAGAGCCCCACATGCCATGGCTCTTGCTGGAGGATTGTCTGGTGCAGAGGGATTTCAGCCTGGGTATTCCTGTTTGCACAGTTCTGCTTCTCCTGTGACAAAAACAGCCCTGGGGAAGGCACACCCTTCTTAAAGCCTTTCTCCCTGGATTCCTTCACATTGTTTCACAGGTGCCCACAGATTCTGAGTTTGTTTGATAGTTTATCAAGGTTCCCCAGGTCAACTGAGGCAAGTTGGCATCATCACACAGGACTTCAAGGCTCAGTGTATGCGTGTGTGCTGTGTAATAACATCTGAGAATGAGGAAACTGCCTTAAATTGGGTCCACTCTGTCCCACCAAGGTCCTTCCAGAAGATGTCTCCATCCCTGGAAATAAATCTGCCCGGATCTCTGGTGAAAACTCTTCCACGGAAACTGTTGCTCATGATAAAAGCCTGGAGAAGTGAAATTTGTGGCTTCCCTTGGTGAATATAAGTACTGTGAAACAGGTTTTATGTAAAAATATATATACAGCTCAAATAAAAATGATCCTTAGTTGGAACTAAATTATTTAAGGTCCCCTCCAACACAAACCTTTCTTTGATTCTGTGATTCATTCTATGAAATAATTAAAAATGTACTACAATAGAGTGACTTTGCAAACTCTTTGCTCATTAATACTGTGTTAATTTTCATAATACTGAAAGACATCCAACCATTGCATGATTTTTCTCTGGCCTAGATGCTAGAATTTGAAGATAATTTCAACTTTCCTTAGCTTTGAATAGGGCATTTAACCTGTTACACTTTGTAGTTATCTTTTGACCCATTGATTTCCATTTGCTTACTTCAAAAATGTGGTGTGAACATGCTGCAGATCATGGCATCAAACTCCACAATTGTGAATTCAGAACATTCTCATCAATTATGAGACCCAAATTGAAACATTATTTTGAAATAGCAGAGAAAAAGTGTTCCAAAACAAGAGTTTCAGAATTTAATGTTCATTGTGAATGAAGCAGCTAAGTTATGGTTAAAAGATTTTTCTGAATTGTATTCCCTGAAAATTATATTATTTTTTATAGCTTTAATTAATTCTTTATTTGTTCATCTTCAGGAAAGAAACCAAAAATTCCTCTAGTATGTAAAATTGCTAAAAGCTTAAAAATTAGCATAAACAATTTTTCATTCTTCCTTCTTAAGAGCAATATATATACTTTTTCTATTTATGTGCTATATTTGCTGTAGGATGCATATGAATAACAGACCCACTTATTCTGTTTGGCTCAGATACTGGGATTCCCCTGTGTCCCTCATCTGCCTTTGCCCTTCCTCTCCTCCAGCTAGCAAGAAGCAGAAGAGAGGCAGTGATTTCCAGCCTCAAGCTCACAGAGGCTGGCATTGTAGCTGAATGTTAATGCCTCATGTAGCTAGAGATGCCTGATACTTAGTAATGCAACTTTAACCTTTATAATAGACATAATTTGATTCTTAAACCATCTATATTCTCTCCTTGTTGTAGCCTTAGTAGCTGTGAGCAGTAGTGAGAACAGACAAATATAATCACCACACAGGACACGAAGAAGATCAGAGAGATGAATCACAAATTCCCATCACAGTTTTCAGATTTTAGCCTTGTTATCACTGTTTGATTCTAATGTCAGGAAATGAAAGAAACATGAAGATATTTTGTTGTGGTGTTGCTGTCAGCCAGTCAGATGTCAGAGCACTCAAAAAGTCAGCAGCTTGTTTTCTAAGCTGGTATTGCAGTTGTTTGGTCCTGAGTGACTCTAAAAGAGCACAGAAATAATTAGGTAGTTGTTAAGTGAGTATAAAAGGTAATAAAATAACTGTAATATATGCTTTTCTTTTTCTTTCTTTTCCTTTAATTTAGTCACATTTTAAATGAGTAAAGACATTTCAAGGCGAAACTAAGACTGCAATTGGGTTTTTTTAAGCTTTGCCACTGTGTTTCAGGTGCTGTTTAAAAGATAGCTCGCATTTCAGTGCCTTGTTTCTGTAAACTTAACTGTCTGTATGTTCTGCTGTCACACGGGGACCTAAGTTTGTCCACATACATTTAAACTACAAAACACAGAGATCACACAGTCAGTGATTCCATTGTTTCTCCATTCTTGTGATGTATACAATACATGGTACAATTGGCAGTCTTCAGTGCTGTGCAAGGTTTATCACATAGATCCACAGGACGTATTAGCCATACTGCAAGTAAAAAAGATGAGCTGTCCTGCAGAGTTTTGTCATCATTAGTTGAGAAAGTTTTCAAAGGAGCAGTGGAGTCGTGACTAAGCACTGCAGATCAAAAAACTGGTGATTAAATACTTACTTCTTTTGTAACTGTGCTGTGTTTTGTATGTAGCGCGAGTTTTATAGGAAACGTTTAATGGTGAGGGATTTGTGTGTAGTGTTTCACACCAACTTTTTGAATGTGTAACATGATTGTGTGCAGATGCTTCAAAGGGTCTTATTATAGCCTCAAACATTGAATGTTTGATGCAGAGTTTAGCATCCTTCCAGTGCAAGTGTTTATCCAGCAAAGAAGTCTTGTCCACATAATATATCTTTTGATCTTTTGGTTTAAAAAAAACCACTTACTAATCTAGGCTGAATCTTGCCTAGCCTGACACCTGGACAGGTTTAATCCAAGAATAATGAAGAGCTGAAAAACATTTTCAGGAGAAGCTGATTTTCATTTTTAAAGACAACTCTCTAACGTGGCTGGACTGCAAGAGGCTGTAGTGGTGGTAATCATGAGCAGCATGAGAAACATAAAGCAGTGAGTTCAAAGTAATTGAAAAGATCAGTTGGTCATGGTGCAGTTATCCCAGGGCTGCAGTTTATCCAAAACTAAGAACTGTGAGCCCTTCTGTCTACTAATCTGCCTAGGTTAATATAGCAATCATAATTGGATAGATGTGGATAGCACAGAGATTATGAGATTCTTGAAATAAATTACCTTTCTTAGCATGCATTTGCAGATTCCCAAAAAATGTGGGAATGTTACAAATATCTAAAAAGAGAACTAAAAATTGAAGCTCTAACTGTTTTTTCTTTAGTTACATGATATTAAATTAGACTTTGCCCCTTACATGACTGATGGCTTTGACAAAAGTAGAATTTGTTATCCCTGTTGGCATTCAGTAATGTGTTTGCTTCATCAAGTATACACTGGCTTTCCAGACCGGTTTTCTGACTAGGCCGTCAGTCTTTCCTTCATTTTTTTTGCCTTTTGGCTTTTTAAGTTGTATATCAGAGGTGTCATTTTGGCTATAAGGTGACCCTGTATAAGACCAATACAGTATGATTTTTTTAGTTAGTTCTGCTCAACAGGAGAGGCATGCAAAATCAATTCCATGTCAATTTAGCCAGGTAGTAAGTCACATAAATAAACAATTTGTGTTTAAAAGTAGTAAAACCAAGAGAAATTTAATTCTATCTCAACAAAATGGCAACTGACCTTTTCTTAGCTAATATCACTCACTGCAACCATCTGATTAAAAGATAATTATATCAACTGTGATTGTTTTTCTTCTTCCACTTTACTTTTCCACTGTTATTCACCACCCCCAACTACCCACCAAGAGTTAAAATATATGTATTTTTTGTCTAGACCACTTGGTCACATCAAGAATCATAATGATTTCTTCTCTTTATCCTATAAATCAGTTGCAAATTTTTAGAGCTTTTCATATGTTTTCCACTTACTAGTTTCATCGTAAAGAACTGTTTACATTGAAAGAAAAACCTTTCCTTAGCAATCCTGTAAAAATTTAAAAATTCTAATGGGGGAATTCACCAATTGTTAGTATTTTCCGACCCATTTAAAAAGGTGAGCTAGAGAAGAAATGGGGGCTAAATTTTGTCCTCATTTTTGTTTTGAAAAATCACTGCTGTCTTCAAACAGATTGGGCTTGAAGTGTAGAAGAGCTAGATGTTATAAAAGTGACTTGTATTTGTAAAGTAGGTAAAAGAAATTCATAGACTACAGATGGTGAACTAATACAATTAATCAAAGGTTATTTCATTCTTGCTGGGGACAACCATTATTGCAGCATGCAGGTTCCTCTGATGAAGCAAAAATTTTGTAGCATAAACTGCAAAGTTAGGCCAATTCAATTTGTCAGATTGGAAACAGCTTATTTCTTAATATCTGTTGTTATTTCGGCATATTATTAATCTCTGTAGTGCTCTGCTATGTCATTGTAATAAACATTCTTCCGTGTTACTGCAGTTTTCTCCATTAACAAGAAAAGCTGGTTATCAATAGCGAGTAAAAGTATGACTCTTTACTTGATTTTACCTTTTTTTCTTTTTATAGAAGCTGCAAAGAATCGATCCTCCTTACTGTTGTTCAACCTTACCCTGTAAGTATTGTCAGTTTTCTGAATTAGTTTCCTAGCAACATAGCAGCTTCTTTTTCTGCTCATATTCTGTTTGTGTCCCTACATTATCTGTGCAATAAAAAGAAGTGCAATAAGGGCTGTGTATATTCAAGGTGATGTTTAAGATGGCATTACAAGACAACACTGTGTCCTGTACTCTAAGGCTACATTAGTAAATTAAAAAAATAACAGAGTCTTTAAACTCATAGTGATAGAGCAGAATTCTGAGTTCTGCTTAGATTTCTTGTTTGTTGCAGCTCCTGGGTTTTCTTGATTCTGCCTTGGTCCCACAAAGTTACACTGCTGCAGCAAACTAGCTGTACCTTTCTAAGGGAGGGCTCTGTCTGTATCTCCAGCTTGTGGAAGTGAAGGGAGAGCAGAGACAGACAGGCAACCATGTGAGGTTGCCTTGAATGGACTGGGAGAAACTCCAACCTATTCAGAGCTGGTTGATATGACGTGACTTTGCAACTCAGTGGTTTGTGGGACTGGGTTCATGACCTGTCAGCTCAAACCCACCTCCCATGAAAAAAGGGGAGAAGCCAAGCCAGGGCAGGCAGCTCATCTGTCCATGCACAGCCATGCGTACATTGTGAGCTGCTGAGGGGCCTCAGCCATGCATCAGGAGTAATTCAGATTCAGCAGGTCCATTTGGCCCCCTGTTGTCTAGCCTGATACATAGCAGTTTTCATTAACAAGGGATAATTGCATCCTTTTCACACAAGAATAAGAGATGAAGTGGATTTGACACAAAGACTTGAAAACAAGTTTATTGGATGAAGCTGCCAAAATGTACATCTTGCAAATGCAACTTGGCCCATGCTGTGTGTCTGTACTAGTCATTAGCCTTTCTGTTTAGTTTTGAGGTGGCCATGCAGCTTTACTTTCCTGCACCCTTTCTAGAAGCCAGTCTGCACTGCACCTAGTTTGTGGAGGAAAAGCATGCATTCCACAGCAAAACCAGGCAAGGGCTGCCACCCTGCAGTAAGACCTCTGTCAGGAGGGTGATCTGGGATCAGGTCAATATTAGTCACCTTAAATGAAAATGAGGCCTGGTCTGACTAAAAAAACCTAACTGCCTTTAAAGCTTGCTGTTTTACAGCCAATGGTTTAGGTCACAGTGGATATATATAATATGAATATAATGTGAATATAATATATAAAAGAAATCCCCACCCATTTTTCTTTTTTATGTAGGTTTCATCCATTGACAGACTTAATTCTTGTCTATAAATGTCAGGTGAAGAAAGGGCATGTGCTTTTGCACCTATGTGTAGTCCCTAAAAGTGGAGAGCAAAGTGTAGTAACACATCTGTGAGGTGCTGTGACCTGTTATTATGCTGCTGGTCTGAGAGCAAATCTGTATGTACTGCATGTAAGGCAAGCTGAACCCCAAATAAATTGTGCACTCCATGCTCAGTGGAAGACCTTACAGCACAGGTACAGTCCTTCTCCAGCCTTTAACCTGGAAAAGAAGGAAAGTGATGACCTGGTGTCTTTACCAAGCACAAGTCCTGCCTGGCCAACGTAGTGGCTTTCTACCACTGGACTCTATTCTACACTTATGATGGAGTGACTGCATCAGTGGACAGGGGAAGGGCTACAGATACCTTTTGTCAGAGCTTCTGTAAAGCCTTTGACACAGTCCTCCACAACATCCTTCTGTCTAAGTTTGAAAGAGACAGATTTGTTAGGGTCACTGTTAGGTGGATGAAGAATTTGTTGGATGCTTGCATCCAGAGGGTTGTGGTCAACCTCTCAGAGTCCCCATCATCAGTTGGACATCAGTGACAAATGGTATCCCCAGGGGTCTGTAATGAGACCAGTGTTATTTAAGGTCTTCATCAATGACATAGACAAAGGGATCAGGTGCATCCTCAGCAGAATTGTAAGTGACACCAAGCCAAGTGGGATGGTTGACACACCTGAAGGACCAGACAGGCTCAAGAAATGAGCCCATGGGAATGTCCTGAGGTTTAACATGACCAAGGGTGAGGTGTTGCACATGGGTCAAGGCAAGGTATCAATACAGGCTGAGGAATGAACAGATCAAAAGCAGTTCTGCCCAGAAGTACTTGGGGGTGCTGGTGCGTGAGAGACTGGACATGAGCCACTAATGTGTACTTGCAGCCCAGAAAGCCAAACGTGTCCTGGAGTGCATCAATAGCAGTGTGACCAGTAGGATGAGGGGGGTGATTCTGCCCTTTTATTCCACTCTTGTGACACTCCACTAGGAACACTGCATTCAGCTTTGGGATCCCCAGCACAGAAAGGACATCAACGTGTTAGAGCAAGTCCAGTGGAGGCCAGCAAGATGATCAGAGGGATGGAGCGCCTCTCCTGTGGGGAAAGGCTGAGAGAATTGGGATTATTCAGCCTGGAGAAGAGAAGACTTCAGGGTGACCTGATTGTAACCTTTCAAGACCTGAAGGGAGCGTGCAAAAAAGCTGGAGATAGACTGCTTACAAAGCATGTAGTGACAGGGCAAGGGGCAACGGCGTCAAACTGAAAGAGAGTGAGTTTAGACTAGGTATTAGGCAGAGATTCTTTACCCTGTGGGTGGTGAAGCACTGGAACAAAGTGCCTAGACAAGTTGCAGGTGCCCCATCCCTGGAAGCGTTTAAGGCCAGGTTAGAGGGAGCTCTGAGCAACTTTATCTATTAGAAGGTGTCCCTGTCCATGGCAGAGGGCTTGGAACTGGATGATCTTTGAGGTCCTTTCAATTCTTTAATTGTGTCAGTCTGTGATTCAGAGCTATTTGTTCAAGCTCTTTGTGAGGCCTGACAAGGCAGAATCTGCTCCTCTCATTCACCAGCAGCAAAATCTAATCAATAGCTGAACTACCTCTAGATGCCACTGAGCGAAGGATGGCAGTGAAACATTTTTCTGTCAGCCATTTGGACTGATGTGCCCATTTTATATATGAATTTACATTGCTCCGCTCTGGTATGTCTGTCAGAGTCCCCCAGCTCTACCTCAGCAGACAAAACACTTGTGTTTTTGTGGGTGATGGACATTTAAACTCATGTAAGCAAGAATGTGCACAGAGCAGTTAGAAGATGACATTAGTGCCTGCATGTTGGTGCTAGCTTTAATTGACTCATTTTTACCTCACAGTTGGGATGCTTAGTGAAATGAACTGTTTGGGAGGGCCTTGACTGCAGGACTGTTGCACCTGGCAGATCTCATCTGTGCAGTATTATTGTACCTCCCTGCCTGTCCAGAGCAGGGTATCACTGATTCATAGCATCCTCCCCTTAGTGCTTTCAACTTCAAGTTTTTCTGCAGTGGAAGCAAGGGTGTCTGTAGGGATGTGGAGCAGTTGGGATGATGCCAGTGTGTGTAGCCAAGTTTTGGCTCTGAAGCAGTGCAAGAGACCCCTCAGTTTATGCAAACCTTGGGCTGCCTGGTCACTGGGGTACTCCTGAGTGCCTTTGAACATCTGGTCCATGCTGGCCCTCATACTGCCACACCATTGCTGTCAGTAGTGCCTGAGCCTGTTGGCATCTCTTTCAGCCTTGCAACCCCTGGGTGTTGCTGCACTCCAGCTGTGTATCCTGTCCTGGTCTTCTGTGCAGGGGGTCCTCTGACAAATATGATTTGCCTTACAGTTTGGAAATAATGTTTATGCCTTCAAAAATTATGATACACATGTATTTTCCCCATTTGTTTAATTTTGCCTCCTTCATGTTTCCTATTTTGCCAATAAAACTGGGGTGATGAAGTAGAAACCAGACAAAGGAAAATAAGAGCTTTTAAATAAAGACTGAATTTCTTCCCCATTCTTGGCAGAAATACCTCTCTACAAACATTTCATTGTTCTCTCTTCTTGATGGTGATTTTCCATCTACCATTGCATGAAAAATATCTGCCAAGATGGATTACAAAAGTGCTATTTCTTAATTGGTTTTATTTGTGCTATTCAGAGTGTATTTTGCATTTAAGTAATCATCCTTTATGATTTCAGGTGAAAGTAGATGTAATCTAGATTTATATTCTGTAGTTCACTTGGTACTCTTTGAAAGCTTTTGTGGATCATTTTTGCTTAAATGCATTTAGTTTTGTTTAATGCTTAAACACATTAAAACACATTAAAATTTCATTTTAAGTATGACCAAGCTAAAGCATTAGGCTATCTTTTTCTTTCCATCAATATACAAATCTCTGCTAGGTTCTTATCACCAGTGTTCCTAAGGAGGTCACTGAGCAGCTCAAACAGTTAAAGCAGTTCAGAGTTTTGATTTCTGGAAGTATGGCATTTGATTATAATTTCTGACTGTTTTATTCTGTAAATGAACTATCATTCTGATTGTTACCTTATTAAGTTTTGAGCATTATTTAAATCAAATAACTTGCCTGTTTGATATCCTTTCAGATTTTATGTGCAGAGATCATTTGATAGGTTGCTTTCATGATTAATCTCTTAAGCTCTTTGGATGAAGTCCAGGCTCAGCTGAGATCTATGGCAATGTTGCTGTGCATTAAGTTTTGCAGTAGGAAAAGATAGGATCTTCTTGTTTTGAAAGAGATGCTTCTTGTTTTGACATGGTTATACTTCTGAGACACAACAGTTGCAGAAGAACAATAAATAACATTTATGGATCATAATGATTGTGGCAACAGTCTTATTGAGAGTTCGTGGGACTAATGATCAGACTGTGACTACCATCTAAAAATGGTAAAATATAAATAATGCAAATAATTAAATACAATTGTCGATGATAGATTGCCAACTTTTTAAGAGAAAACCCAGATTTGACCACTGTTCCAGCAATTAAATTGGTGCCAAGATTTTACAATGAAATACTCCTGATGATGATCTATCAGTGCCATGTGGTTATCACAAATTACTGTGTGGTAAAACTTCCCCACATTATTTCTTCCATGTCCCTACTTGCTCTTCTACAATGCTCCTGTGAGCCAGTGTAGTCTTTTCAGCCTTATTCGCAGCTATGAATTACCATATTTAGTTTGCCCTTGGGCATTATGTCCTGTTCCACTTAATAAATGTAATTCTTCCTCTTACTCACCTTTTATTTGCTTGTTAAATACTGGTGCTTGTAATTGCTGTTAGCGGTGAACCAAAAAGCCAACACACTTTCTGCACTTACGCAATTTTTTCCTTATTTTCTAGCAAACGTAATATCTTGTATTAAACTAATGATTATTTTTAAGTAACAAGCTTAAAATTCATTGCATATATACACTCTGTGGCTTTTTAAAAACCATAGCATTGCTGTAGTTTTAAATGTAGTATTTCTAATTTTGATGCTTACTGTCACAGAGCAGGTTTTCTTTTCACTTTGTGATTGTCCTGTATTGCTGTCGTTCTATTTCTTTATGATATCTCAGTACTACCCTGTGCTTTTCTAGCTACTAGACCCTTCTTTTTCTTGAGCATAGGTTTTGCTGTTGCAGCATCTCTACTGGCAAGAGCACTCAAAGGGGCTTTTTCAGCAAATTAAACCACTTCCTTTGCAATCTCCCCCAAATTATAGTGTACCTGCAAAAGTGCACAAAGCACTAGATATTTTTATTTTCATTGAAAAAGTTTCCCTCATAATGTAGGATATTGTTTCTAAAATCTATCTATAAATTACCCACTGTAGTGCTGCTGACAAAAATAGGATCTAATTTTGAGAAGTCTAGAAAATGAGAAAGTAACATTTTCCTGAAAGTCTGCTCTGCAATCTTTTGTGTTCTGACCCTGCTGATGGGAAGCCCATTGATTGCAGTCACTATAAGCAGGGTTCAAAGAAGGGTCTAGGTCTTCACTATTATTTCTTCCAAGCATAACTCTGTGCACTGCTTCATTTTCCTTGTTAGCAGTTTCTCCAGGTAGTGTTTAAATGATCAGCTGATTTTTTTCCTTTGAATTCTGTGTAAAAAAGTAAAAATTATTTAAAATCCTGATAAATTTGAGCTTTTAATAGGAAACAGGGCTTAGATCACACAGAGTAAAGTTTGGGGGGTTTTGAGTTATTTTGATTCCTTGTTAAAATGTGTGCCCTCATTTTGCAAAAGTCACTCTAATTAAGCTGTTTTTATCTGTGACAATGCAAATACTTTACTTGCAGTGATAGATGTCCTGCATTAGTGTAAACACCTCCTGCTTAAAGTCATTAACAGAGACTAATGGTGTCCATTTGGCTAAAACACAGAGCATCAGAAATAAATGAAGCTGGCACTATGAGAATCATGAAGTGATTGCATTCTTCTACAAACCTTAACACATTAAAATACAATAGGGCTGCACATCGTCTTGCTGAGGCTTTGTTAGACAAGCGAGTTGCGACAATCAAACCCAACTGTTTTCCTAGATATTGCACATCCTTTGGAAACACTTCTATTCCCAAAGAGAAAATGTCAAGTGTCAAGTTGATGAAGAGGTAGAAACAATGACATTGCGCAATTAAATGCAAAAGCTGTGCTATTACTCAAACCTTTAACCAGCAGAGAATGTTCTCCCAAATACCTGGCGCAGCTGTTTCATTTTCTTGCACCCCTGGTTTATAGTTTGGAGCTTTTTGGAAAACAATCTGCTCCAGGCTCACCCAGAGTGCCTGGCAAAGGGCCAGAGTCCTTCCCATGTCACCACAGCAAAAGTGGAAACCAAAGGAAGCACTACGTTTTATGGTAACGGTGGTGTGCTCCCCTGGCTGTGCGATGGGTACATTAAACCCGACACCCCAGAGGGGTTCTTGGGAACCCACATATGTTCAAATCTTTAGTTGTCCTGAACTCTCCCATTGCATTTTTGCAATAACATAATTTAAGTGTTTATGTCTCCTGCAAGTGACTTTAGAGATTGTAGAAAGAAAAAGAAAGGTTGTAGAGAGCAATAGGGACACATAGTGGTTTGCCAGATTTGCTGTATGGGAATAACCTTGCCAGAATCCAGAAAACATTTGGCAGTCTGCCTGTTAAGAGAGGCCAGACTGGTGACTCATCTGTAATAAGAGCGAGCAACAGTACAGAGATTCGTTCAGCAAGAATAGTAAGTGAAAGCCAATCTTTTCCCCATGTTCTTGCAAGGGAAAGCCAGTGCCTAATGCTGCTGCTGTGCTGCCCTGTGGCAGTGGAATCAACAGTTTGCAGTCTATTACTTGGGTGCCAAATAGTCCCCCCTCACACATTGCAGAGGGGGACTACATGGAGAGGAAGGAAAGTAGAGAAGGCGTCTCCAGAGTTCCTGTATTAATCATGGTACGATTTTATGCCGTGTCTTTCTAGGAATTAATCTCCAGAGGACAGTGTTTAAACTGCTTCAGCATTTCCATGGTGTCCCCTCTTGCTGAATAAGTCAACAGAGTTGACACTGAGACACTATTCTTTTTGCAAGGGTTTGTTTTGGTTTTGGGTTTTTTTGATGGTTGTTTCAAAACTTCTGGGGACCTTCCACCTTTTTCAGCACTGACTCTGAAGGCTGGGCTTGGTTTGTTCATGGGGTTGAATTTTCCGTAATTTACAATTATTATTATTGTGTGGTCATATATGCTAGACAGGTAAGAAAGGATGAACTGTGACAGCAAAGAGGCATTTATTTTTATTTCTTGATTCTATTTTGTGGCTCAGGAATTACTGGATATGTCTGATATTTCCTGGGAGAATGTGGCAGTGTTCATTCCTTGTTCACTGGTTGATACTGAGCCTATGGTAATAGTTACCATGTTTTCAATGTGATGATAGATTAGAGGCATGCAGAAATGAGCTAGACTTCTTCCTGCTAGTTACTAGAAACAAGGCTTCTGCATCACAAGAAAATAACTTTTTAAGCAGTTTCAGTAGAGATCAGACAGAAATAGAGGAGCACATAGCCTTGAACTACTCCATTGCTCCTGCAAATTGTTAGTTGAGTCAGGATTTGAGTGATAATAACAAGACTTCCCATGTTTACAAGGACAACTCTCATGCCACATTGATCATCACCACTTGTGCCTCTGCTTATTTCTGACAGACAAACCAACGTGGCACAAGTCTTTATTCAAAACTAGTAAGGCCGGTTCTCGGGACTTAGAGTAAGATTCTGCAATTCCTAATTCATATTTTCATGAAACAAACGGATCACAACCTGGCCCAGAAGAGCCCAGTGACTTTCAGCCGAAGCGAGAAAGTCTTCCATTGCCCGTTATCATGGTTATGGAGCGAGGCAATGCCAGAAGCACTGTGTTTGTAACTGAGCTGAGAATAAACCAACCTCAATTCTGCTGCTGGAAATGGAAATCTCCTTCACTGTGAATATTTAATTCATTACTAAAAAGGAAATGTTAGTCAGATTTCTCAAGCGAGAAGATTATTTCTTTTTTCCAGGGGCTGAGAACAGGTGAAGCCATTGCATAATGTAGTAGGTAAAAGTCAAGTAGGTCCCAGAAGAAAATTCGGAATGCTTCTACACTTCTAATCCATGAAACCCAACAAAATGTCAATATTGAAGGCATGCCTTGCATGGGGTGTTTAGGGGATATCTTCAGGGAAAGCTTGATGGCCTGCAGGTGTCTCTTGGTGGTTTTCACCTGTGTTTTGAAGTGGACAAATACAGTGAGATGCCACTGCATTTGGAGACCTCCCAGACTTTTTTTTGGCAAAAGCTGTGTGTACGTCTATCCAGTAGATCACAGATTATGCAGAGATTTTCCATTCAGTCTGTGAAGAAAGGGTCACTGGCAGGTCAGTGGTCAGTGTCCCTTCATGCAGACAAGGTTGGGTGACAGCAGGCGTTGCGGGAGCACTACAGGAATTCATATGTGCCCCAAGAGCACCTCTCATCGCTCCAGTCTAACAGTGGGATAATTTTCAGTATGTTCACTATGCACTGATGTTTCCTTATGTGTATGTACATATAGATTACCTCAGGATGCATTATGGTTTGACTGTATTTCCATTCTTCTGTATGCAAAATGTTGCATATTTCAGTTATTCCCCAGCATATAAGAAATGGGGGAATAACTGAAAAAGAAAAGAAAGGCTTTAATTTGAAGTTATGTGATATATCTTGTCATCATCTTCTCTTCCAGTCTCCTAAATCAGCTTTTATTAGTGCTGCAAAAAAGGCAAGATTGAAGTCCAATCCTGTCAAAGTGCGCTTCTCTGAAGAAGTAATTATCAATGGCCAGGTGTCGGTGAGTATTCAGCTATTTAACCTCAGAAAGGATTGAACATTTCATCCAAAGGTACAGCTCAAGCTTGGAAAGGGAGGTAATTACATGGCAGGAAAAACAGGCTTGCAAGCAGAAGGGTTTTTCTGTTTCTGAAGTTTTCCAAAGATCTTTTTTTAAAGTTCATTAGGCCCATAATTTTATGAAAAAAATTGTCGCTTAAAATAAAATTGAGATGTGGTGATAGCACATATGTTTGTCTTTATAGTCTTGATAGTGTTTGTCTGTTGGTGTTTTCGGATCAACTTTGTTTTCATAAAACCCATAAGCTCAGGAGAGGTACCTCTCTCTTTCCTTTCATGTCAGGAAAACTGATTAAGATTACCTCACAGGCCCTTTAAAATTTATCTCCGTGAACGTATTGTTTCCAGACCTCAGGCAACGTCAGCCTCCCTTTGAGAGGTACTGAACTCCTCCTTAGACATGAAATCCCAGGTCATTTTCATAATTTGCCAGAGCGTCATTCCACACTGATGTCTTTAGCCAACTCTCTTCCAAACCTAAATTGATACTGCATTTTTTCTAAAGCAATTTCTGCTTTTTAAAATAAAAAGAAGCAAACAAAACCTCCCAAGATTTGTTTCCCTTCCTTTTTCCTCTTTTTTTTTCCTATGCTGGTTATGAATCGTCAAATTCGGTAGCAATGTTATATGTTGCTCTTCCTAAATGATGAAAGATACCAGCATTTTATAGCCACCTATAAAGAAAATGTTAAATACCTTGATTGTAATCCTTACTAACAAACTGTAGTTTCCATTTTTTAGATTGAAGATGCTAAATAGCTCACTCCATTCAGAGAAACAGTAATCCATTTTCTTATTTTAGTGAAAATGTTTCAACTTCAGAGGCAGTATTTATTGTCAGAGAGACAGTATTTAGGGAAAGAGAGAACTCCAAGCCAGACATAACATGTATGTATATTTTTCCAGGACAGAAACCTATAGAGGGCAGCTGTAATGAGCATGGCTAGACCCTTGCACGGCACTGATATTTCTGCTGTCAGTCTGGGCCAACACCTTCCTTCTCAGTTGTTGCTTTTCCATCATAATGATGTACTTCTTGATAGAACAACGTTTATTTTTCTCTTGATGCATGTTGTAATCTGATTCATTAATTTGCTTGACAGGAAACAGTTAAGGACAACTCACTTCTTTTCATGCCAAATGTTCTAAAGGTGTATCTGGAAAATGGACAAACCAAATCTTTCCGTTTTGACTGCAGCACTTCAATAAAGGTAAGCTAGCTATATCCTGGTATGAGACCTTCAGTAATTACCATTTACTTGGAATGCTTTAAGAACAAAATTACTGGTGTGTTCAGTTTGGGCTGGACTCTTACTTCAGAAATAATTGGGATTTGGTCCATTTTTCTGCTCCTAAAAACATATTTTATTATCAGTGAAAAAGAAGTGATGATTTTAATGTGCTTGGAGCACAATCAAAATTGTGTGCTTGTATCGTTTTGATACGCTGCCAAAAACTAGCATGATTTGTCAGCAAAAGTCAGGAGCTAAGAAGATTAAGATGTTGGTTGCTGATTGAATATCATCTAGCTTATCATTCAGTGAATTTAGGATGGGATATGTCGGTAGGGTTATGTCAGTGACAAATTACTCACCTCAGTGCAGTGCCCTTTACACTTTCCATAGCACATTTCACATGCAGAAATAGAAAGGTAAAGCCCTGCCACAAAACTGAGTCTGCCAGGGAATGTCTGTGACACTGTTCCACGTGGGTTCCTAAATCAGAGGCATCATCAATGTCTGTGAGAGTCTTGGAATAGCATGGTAAGCAGCAGGGCTAGCATTACTGTTTGGGGAAGCTAATTTCAACACAGATTGGTTACCAAATGTAGCTCACTGCATGGTTGCATGCACGCTGGGGACACCGAGACATGAGAGGGGTATGGCTGAGAATGATCCATGAAGGCTGGGGTGCTGGCTTTTGCTAGTTTTAAGGGATTGTAAAACCAGGCATATTTGAAGAAAGGCTGCCTTTGTGCTCACTGATACAGCAGCATGCTCAATCGGTTAGAGCGGTCAAGAGAATTATTTACTAAGGCAGACAAGAAATTTACTCCAGTCTGATGGTAAAATGGATGCTAGAGTCACACTTAAAAATGGGATGCAACTGTTGTTAATAAATGTGGCATATATGCCTTAGGCATAAATTGAATTCAGGTATGGATACAAGCATTCCATCCATGGGATACATCCATGTGCTACTGAATTCCTTGAGTCCATTTGAAAATTTGGATGGTGAAGAAATAGGAGACATTACTCATGTAGCTAGATGAGGTCTCCATACCTTTCTAAGGCACACAAGCCCACTTTATAGTATTTTCTGTTATGAACATACAAACAACAAACCTATTCCAGGATGTTTTGCCCATGGAGACCAGTCTTTGGCCATCACATTACATTAGTTTTAAGTAGTTCTGTCATGGATGTGTCATGTACTATCAGACCAAATGTCAAATCTGAAGTCATTGGCACAGATACCCATGTGGCCTCAGTTACTTAGCTGTATTGATGCTGTAAACCTGCTTTGAACTTAGTCATTTTGGTTATTGGTACGAATAATTTCCTCTGCATCTAATTCAGGCAGTTATATATTCTGAGGCCTGCACAGCTATAAATGACATATTCTTGCATGTGTGTGTATATTCCTCAGTGTGGATGGGTGGTTGTGGATTAACTGGGGTGACATGCCCCAGGTGAGTCCAGGTAAATGAAGGTTTTTTTCACCTCTAGCAGTCTAGTAGTTCACCACTTAAAAAGGAGGGTGCAAGCAGCACCTAGCCTGCAGTCCTCACTTTCCATATTGTTGGGTCATAGCACCTGGGCTGACTCTTAAATTATCAGATAAGAGGATATCTAGCAAAAACTTCAGTGCGGTCCTTCACAGGCTGTGTGCCTTAGCCTCATATTTTAAAAGGTCCAGAAGAGCTAGTGGTGGAAAGCAGTGCCACTACCCTCTCTTAAAAGCTTATATTTAGTATTATGCTGCTTCATGTTACTGTTATGCCCGTAGTCTTTTAGCATAGTTTAGAAGTATAAACAAAAGTAGATTTAATGTGTAAGTAATAAATTCCCCATTGGTCAGAATAGTATATTAGCCTCCATTTTTTAGAGTGATAGCTTGCAATTCATTAATGCTGTCTTATATTCTCTACATTGTAGAGAACTGTCCCCATCCTCTCACATACATTTTTTCATCCTTCCACCAGTTTGGTCTTGATTTTTCATAAACACGCTGTAATGGATCAATTAATCTTCCTAAATTATGTTCAAACACTTGAATTACAATTCATCATGATCTCCTTAGTAAGTCCTATCCATCTGGATACTTACGTATATCTGGAAACCTTTCAGATGGAAGGAAATGTTTTAATCTTGTCACCAACATACTGTGAAACTATTTCTAAATGATGGGTGATCATGTATTTCTTTTTCCTACAGTATTCATTAAGTAAAAGATACCTGGACAAAAGATATTAATAATCTGCATACATTTACAAAGTGTTATATGAAAGTAAGGTAGGGATTAGTTGAATGGTTTTGTGAGGAGGTTTGTTCAGCTGTTATTTTAGATACAGTTGTTCTCAAATTGACTATCCTTAGTCAAAATTCAGTGTGGAAAAAGCTAATCAGGAGTCTCTAAAAACTGATATGGTCCATCAGTTTAGAGCTACTGTTCTGCACAGATGTTGTCATCATTGACTTTTCTGTCAGCATTTAAAACTCAAGAAGTGAACTTTAAAAAGACCTCTTTGCCATAAGAACAAATAAAGGCCATTCATCTAATTGGTTTTTTGTTAAATTTGGTTTGTCTGCTTGATGGCATGGCCCCAACAAAGGGAAGAGAATAGTGATAAGACCCTCTCTCCTTTGCTGATGGGTTTTATTTCCAGAGAGACAGATACGATTTAAGGGCCACACCAATATAATTTACATGTTAAACCACAACAGAATGTTGTCCATTCCCAGCAATCCCATTTATGTATTTCTCACGTTCATATCTGTTACCATCTTGGGGTTTGAGGAATGGTTGTGATGTCCTGGAAGCTTGTGCAAAACAGGCACAAAGCCTGGGCTTCTGCCCTGTTCTGGGTGCATGCAGGGTGTGTGGCACTGAAGAGCTGGATCCCAAGCATTTCATGAATTTAAGCACTGTTTATAAATCCTTTGTTAATTAGGATGTCATCTTAACACTCCAAGAAAAGCTTTCCATCAAGTGTATTGAACACTTCTCCCTAATGCTGGAGCAGAGAGTTGAAGGATCTGGAACGAAACTCCTTTTGCTACATGAACAAGAGACTCTAACTCAGGTTTGTGTAATGGCATATGAAAACAGATATTAATGAGATGGGTTAATGAGTAAATTATCCATCCTTTTCATTACTCAAGTGAGTTAGCTGCAAGCTTTATAGTTTGATAGAGTCTATCAAATAGCTAGGATATTTAGATGTGATTGTAAGAATAAGGTTCTCACAGGAATTTTCTATTATAAAAACATATTTCATTGCTTGATTGGGCCTTTCAAAAATATTAAGAATTAAAATATCAGACTGAAATCTGAAAAATACTTATCTAACCTTTTCATATCATATGAGGCCCAGCTAGTGAGCATACTCAACAGCTGGAAAATCCATGGTAACAATTCTGAGAACCACAGTCTGCCCAAATTTCTTTAAAAGCCTTATTTTGATATTTTGTTCCAATTTGATTATACAGATCTGTATCTGTGTGACAGGGAATAGTCCTCTTTCTGATAAAGTCAAGTTTGGCTTGTTTATACAGAGGTATGTTATGTCACTTCAGTGATGATGAATTGTGACACAGAATATGTTGGTGTGACTTTCTTCCTTTGATCAGGGAAGTGTGACTAAAGTTAAAGTTGCTTCACAGTTACCAGCAGAGTATCCTGATTTTATCTGCTTATCATTTTGCCAAATTGTTTATTTAGCCTTAGATTTTCTATTATATTTCCGTGTTTCAGGAGAATATTAGTATTTTTTAAAAAATTTCCATTACATTGAAAAAAGAAGGAAAAAGGAGAAATGGATTCTTAGATGTAGAAAAATATTTAATTTAAATGACAGAATCCCTGTAATTATAACTAGAGTCTGTGTAATGGTGTGAAGGAGCTTAGTTTACCTGATAAGTCTTTCTAGCATTTTCTAACCTTTAAGCACTTGCTTTTGCCATGTTAATATTATTTTCTTGTGGGTATAAGCTACCCAGTGATTGCACAATATCCAAAAATACTCAATACTTGTCTTCCTAGCCTAGCCACCTCCTTGAAGTTATTGGTAAAATTCTCACTGAAGTCAGAAAGGACAGAATAAACCATATTAGTGAGCTTTTCAAAAATCCCATCTGGAGCTTTTATTAATATGAACAGAGCATGTCTATATACTTAGGAAAGAGTTGAGACAATGTGAGATAAATAGACCTTTTGGAAATTGTTTGAGCAAGACAGAGACTTCATTGGAGATTTTTAAAAGTATAGTTTTGTCAAAGATGTTGATTATAAAGTACCCTAACTCTCTAACTGCATTAGCCTAATTGAATAAATTACATAAACTACATTAGTTCTGAGGGTTTCTTCTTTGAAGTTCCTGTAAAGTCAGCAATATTTTTATTTGCCATTATAATGTTGCTGCTGACCATGGCTTACAATGGTGGATTTGAATTGTTACTCTTTTATCCAGTTACTCCTTTGCTAGGCAGTGGTCTCCTGTGAATATACCCAGATTACAGCGTTAGATGCTTAAAAGTTTCGCTGACCAACACACAAAGCAGACTTTTTAATTTTTTAATGTATTGGATCTCAGTCAGAAGTTATGGGGCAGATCTCTTAATCCAGAACAACCCAGGAAAAAGACCTAATTTCACGCAATTTGCCTAATGAATTAAAACAAGCAAGAGAAAGTGAGAGTAATAGCTGCCAAATTGGGCCTTACCTGTGTTCTCTGACAGTCTAAGAAATCAAATGTGACCTTAACCCAAACAGCTAACTCTTCTCGTTTATGAGTAGTTTAGTCCTGCTGAAGCTGAACTCAGTTTGCATTTCACTTGGATTTTTTTTTTTTTAAGATCTGTTTGTCATTTCACCCTGGTTTTGACTGAATTCTCTTGCTTTGAGGATGAGTTGTAGCAGGCAGTCATGGCTGTATGAGTGTAAAAGTCTTTCCAAAACATTATATATATGATGATCTTAGGTGAAGAACTTAATAAGTAGCCCATGGCTGTCACAGAGACACACTAGATTGACCACACAGACTCTGACTTGAGATCAACCAAGAGGACTGACTTTATTACATCACTAACTCCATATATATAGTGTAGCAAGCAGACGAGTATGATGGGTAAGCAAGATCAACACCTCTC
>WAAE01027271.1:0-12641 GCA_013400495.1 Nicator chloris | reverse complement strand
AAGGAAACTCTACAACCTCTCTGTAAAACTTGTTGCAGAGTTCAGTCACCCTCACAGCAAAATAGCACTTCCTTATATTTATGGAGCCTCTTGTGCTGACACTGAAAAGTGTAGATTTGTCCAGTGTGCATGTCCTCTTCAGATATTTACATATATTTGTAAGATGCCCCATGAGCCTTCTCTTCATGAGCCTTAACAGTTCCAGTTCTCTCAGCCTTCCTTATATGTGAGGTGCTCCAGTCCCTTAATCATCCCTGTGACCTTTCATTGAACTTTATAGAATGTTGAACAGAGTTTCTGTTGATAGAAATATTGGCACTTTTACATGTCACAAAGGAGAACAAAATGTAGACTTTCAAAAGAAGTGTCCCTGTGCTTTGCTATAAAGTAGTGAACTCCAAGACATGATTGGAAAGACCCATTTCACACCTGAACTGAGTTCTGGGAAACATATAATTCAGTCATAAGCAGCCATCTTTTATTGGAAATATGATGTAGATGACTTAGCTAATTGTTTATAGCATCTTCTATTTGAGTAGAGGTTCTGACCACTATTCTGATCACCATTACTCAATAAGTAAAGAACTACATAAAGAGATAAGGACTTCCAATACAGGCAGATGGTAGCTAGACTGTGGGAAATATTGCTTATTAATTTTTTTTTCCTTTTCTTCATACAGTGATTTTGCTATTGAAGGCTGGGTGCCAATAATTCAGGGTGGTGAGACATAGGACTAATACAAAATATGTTCAGTTTATAGTTGGGTTAAAATAGAAGCAAAGTTGAAAAAAAGCAAAGTTGAAGTCAGGCATTTTCAACTTCATAAACTTCCTTGCACTAGTTTAGAAATATTACTTGTGATGAAGCAAATCTGTTGGTTCTGGTGGGTGTAGAGCCCCCAGTGCAAGCTGTGAGATCTCTAGCCCAAAGAATCAATAAATCTTCTAATTGTGTCATGCCATGTCTGTGATTTAGACTGCAATATATTCTGTGATTTGTTTAATAAACTTGCAAGCTTAAATACCATGCTTTTGTGGGATGCTCCCCTGGGATTCATCCTTAAGGTTGTTCAAATGTATCTCCTCTTCCAGTGACCTACGTAGGAAGTGACATGAGACATGTGGTGGTTTAATTAGCAAAATGTTGGCATCAGATTAATAAAGAAGAGAATATCCTTTTCTAGAGTTTCTGTTTCATATAAATATCTCTCACAGAGCTCTGGTTCCATATGGCAATTAGAAATACTTGTTAACATGTTGTTTAGGTATATGAGTAATGAAGGTGAATTTTCTCCAAGACTGAAAGAAATAAGGATGGACAGACTTGTTCAGATGAAATCCAAACTCATCAGTTCACAGATAAATATTCATTGATTTTCGAAACTCAAACTTATATTGTAAGCTTCTAATATTCTCATTTTTGGATAGTTTTTTTAAAATTATAATTACTATTTTTTAATTAGTTTTTATTTATTTTTGCAATGCTAAGGCTTACTTGGAAATAAAAGTCATTATTCCATGAAAAAAATCACCATCTCAAAGAAACATTCATATAGGAACGGGAAATTTGATTATCTGCATAAGACGAGTATAGTTTTTAAATATAGTGAAACACTGGGTACTGGATTTAAAAAAACTCAAGCCCACAAACAATAACTATAGTTCATTTATTCAGCTGAATTGCCTTCTAACTTCAGAACACCCATCAGAAGAGAAAAAGAAATTTTGAATTTACATATATTCAGAATTATTCAAAGATTCCTTCAGTCTTCTTATTGTTTGAGGTGAATTACAAAAGTCTGTGTTTCATTCCTAACATTCAATATTTTATTGATTACAACAGAAGTCATAGAAATAGCAAGATTGAACATTTTTGCAAACTAGAATTGCAAGAGGAAAATTCTTTAGAGAAACTTCAATGAAGAAAAACCTTGAATTAAGACTGCTTATGTAAAGTTTTAAAATTTTCCCCTGATCTGGAAAAAAAAATATCTTCAGCTGTCTTGGGTCTAGGAATGTACTGTCATGCTTTGTATAATTGACACTAAGGTTGCTAAGATAAAGGAAAATGGAGGTAAAACAATGATGAAATTTTTTTCATTTTTTTTATCAGCCCAAAAGTGGAGTTTGGGAGTATCACAATGCTCACTGCATTAGGTTTTAAATTATCTTTTGCTCTTCCTTTGCTCTCATTTCAATTTCTTCTTAAAAGACAGGAATAGTTCTGTTATTTGTATGTCTTCCAAAGAGCAACTTTTGGCAACAGAAAAAGACCTTAAACAAATCAGAGGCAGGTCTTGACAAATAGACTAAATAGCCACACAGATGACTGAAGATCATGCCTGAAAAAACCTTTTTCTCTATCTCTGTAAAAAGAGTGCTTCTTTTCTTTGGAGTTCTGTCATCTTCTGTGATGAGGAAGGCCAAAGGCCCACTTGGAATTGAGTCTGGCAAGGGATATCAAGGACAGCAAGAAGGGCATCTACAACTACATCAGTAGCAAAAGGAAGATTTGGGAAAATGTGGGGCCACTGCTGAATCAGATGAGTGTCCTGATAATGGAAGACACAGAGAAAGTGGAACTACTGAATGCCTTTATTGCCTCAGTCTTTACAGCTGAAGTTGACCCTTGGAGTCCCAGACCTCAGAGGTAAGAGAAAGCTGAAGAAAGGAAGATTTCCACATGGTTGAGTTGGATTAGAGATCAGGTAAACAGACTTAATACCACAAACCCATGGACCTTGAGGGGATGTACTCCTCAGTGCTGAGGTAGCTGTCAAATCATGTTGCTAAGCCACTCTCCATAATTTTTGAAAAATGATGGAGAATGGAAGAAGTGGCCAATGAATGGAGGAAGGACAATGTTACTTTTGTCTTCAAAAAGGGCAAGAAGGAAGACCAGGGAAACTTCTAGCCAGTCAGCCTCACCTCCCTTCCATCCCTGGAAAAGAGATAGAGCAGATCATCCTGGAGGTCACCACTAAGCATGTAAAAGAAAAGGTCATCAGGATAGTCAGCATGGATTCACCAAGCTGAAATCACACTTGACCAATCTGATAGCCTTCCATGATGGCATGGCAGGGTGGATTGATAAGGGGAGAGCAGTGGAAGTTGTCTACTTTTACTTCACCAAGGCTTTTGACACTATCTTCTATAACATCCTTCATAGGTAAGTTTGGGAAATGTGGATTAGATGACAGTGAAGTGGTTCAAGCACTGACTGAGCACAGAGAATCATGATCAGTGGGAGAGAACCCAGTTGGAGGCCTGTGGTCAGTGGCATTCCCCAGGAATCCATACTGGATCCAGTCTTATTTAATTTGTTTATCAATGACTTGGACAAAGGGACAGAATGCACCCTCCTCAAGTCTGCTGATCATACAAAACTGGGTGGACTGGCTGATACACCTGAAGGCTGTGCGGTCATTCACCAGGACCCTGATAGGCTGGTAGGGTTGTGTGGAGAGGACCCTAATGAACTTCAACAAGGGCAAGTGCAGGGGCCTGCCGCTGGGGACGAATAACCCCAAGTACCAGCACAGGTTGGTACTTGACCTACTAGAGAGCAGCTCTGTGGAGAAGGACCTGGGAGTCTTGGTGAATGACAAGCTGACCATGTGCTCGCAGTTCTTTTGGAACCAGAAGGACCAATGGTATCCTGGGATTCACTGGGAAGAATGTGGCCAGCAGGTAGAGGGAGGTGGTCCTTCCCCTCTACTCAGCCCCAGTGAGGCCACATCTGGCTCTATGTACAGTTCTGGGCTCATCAGTACTAGAAAGTCAAGGAACGGATCGAGTGGAGTGCCACAAAGATGATTAGGGATCTGGAGCATCTCTCTTAGGAGAGACTGTGGGAGCTGGGCCTGTTAATCAAGAGAAGAGAAGACTGAGAGGGGATGTCATTAATGCATATAAATATCTTGAAGGCAGGTGCCAAGAGGATGGTGCCAGACTCTTTCCAATGGTGCCCAGAGACAGGACAGGGAGCAACAAGGCCGTGAAACAAACCACAAGAATTTCCACCTTAGCATGAGGAACTTCTTTACATTGAGAGTAGCAAAGCACTGAAACAGGTTGCCCAGGGAGATCATGGACTCTTCCACTATGGAGACATTCAGAACCCACCTGGATGCACTCCTGTGTCATCTGCTCTAGGTGACCCTGCCTTGGCAGAGGGGTTTGACTAGATGTGCTCCAGAGGTCTCTTCCAAACCTAACAATTTTTTTGAGTCTTTGAATCATGAAATCATGACCTAAAATATTTTGGTATGCTTCTGACTGAATTAATTCATAGTTTTAATTCTCACATGACTACAAATAAACAAATTATACTTAGTAGTGTTTTATGTTCAACCACACATTCAGAATTATATTATTTTTTCACATTTGTCTTACAGTTATAGATATCTTATTATCAGAATAGAATAGAATATTTTATTTGGAAGGGACCTACAATGGCCACCTAGTCCAACAGCCTGACAAATTCAGAGTGGACCAAGTTAATGCATGTATTTAAGACCATTCTCCAAATATCTCTTAAGCACTGCAGCTGTCAACTATCTCTCTAGTAAGCCTGTTCCAGACTCTGACCATTCCCTCTGTAAAGAAATATATCCTAATATTTAGTCTGAGCCTCTCATGTTGCACCTTTGAACCATTCCCATGCATCCTATCACTGGACACAAGAGAAAAGAGATCAACACCCCTCTCCACTTCCCCTCCTCAGGAAGGTACCAAGAGCCTTAATGACTCCAAACTAGGCACACACAGTGTTCTCAGCCACTCCATTCCTCAGGGCTTATCACCAGCTTTGTTGCCCTTCTCTGGACACATTCAAGGACCTCACATCCTACTTACATGGTGGGTCCCCAGGCTGCACCCAGTGTCCATGGTGAGGCCACACCAGTGCTGAATGCAGAGGGATGGTCACCTCTGACTGGCTGGTGATGCTGTGTCTGATGCACCCCAGGATGGGGTTTGCCTGCTGGGCTAACAGGGCTCACTGCTGACTAGGACTCCCAGATGCCTTTCTGTGGGAATGCTCTTCAACCACATCTCCCAGCTTGTGCAGGAAAATTTATACTTGAGCCTGGCATCAGAGTCAATTGTAGTTGAAAGCTCCTCAATTTTATTAATTTGTTTTCTTGTTTATTATCAGGGTAGTTGAATGTCTGTTGTAGAATTTCAAATTGCTTGAGCAATGTGTCAAATTCTCTGATGAAATTGTTTTATTCTGCAAAGACTGTGCCCCCCAAAAGGAGAGGAAGCCCACTTTTTTTTGTTCTTAAATGTATGTAGGTTAGCAAAAACATTCTTCAAAGCATTTGAGTGAGACTTATGGAACATATACAACTAAATTATGATACTTGCAGAATTCTTCAAAGATTGCAACAGGATATGGTTTATATTGTTATCTAGGTAAAAGCATAAACTCAAAGAGCAACAGATCTGCAAGAATGATTTTCTCAGAAAACATGCCACTTATGCAAGCTAGACATTGGAAGCTAAAACATTGATTTAAAATACTTGGGGTTAGATTTAATGAAAAGAATAATAAAGAGTCCTCATATTGGTTAGTACAGACAGGCATAACATAGGCTTCCACAATTTATTTCATCTATTCACCTTGTCCTGCTGTTACACAACTGCTATTTCAATTTTGAGCTTTGTGAACAGAGGCATATCCGTGTTCTGAGCTTTACTGGTTAATATAACAGTGATTCTGTTACAAAGGTAAAAGGAGAATAAAATAAGGAGATTTTCTTTTTTTTTTTTTTTTTTTTTTTCCTTATAACTTCCATGTTTGAAGCTAAATTCCAGAAACAGAAAGGTTAGTATCTTCATTTTACAAAGAGGTCTTCATGGACTGACTCCTTTGAAATCAATGGGAATTTGTGAGAATCATAAATGGCATTGGCAGGGAGTAATTGCAGGGTCAAGGAACAGTGTGTCAGAGCACTTACCTCTGAGATATTTCTCTCTGCCTATCTGTTAGCAGCAACAAAGAGAATTTCTTTCCTTTTCTTACAGCAACTGGGCCTTTTTAAATAGAGGAAGAAAAATAAAACATGAATTCATTCTTACTCAGATTTGAATTGAATGAATAGAACTAATGTATAATCTTCTTTCTGCAAAGTGATAAATATTTACAGCGTGTAATGAGATTTCATGTCAAAAATTGATGGTATTTATTGTGTTTTAATAAAAGCAGATTTGAAAATGTTAGTTTCATTAAAGAAAGGAAGTGTTGAAAATATTGCCATTTTCACATTTGCTTTTTCTATGGAGACCTTATATGCAAAGACAGATTTTGAGCTAACTATATTACTATGGAAATCAGTTGCAACAGAGTAGAAATGGTATGAAATAATGAAAACAATAATACTTCTTTACACCTTGTTTCATTTATTTATCAGTTACACTCTCTTTTTCTCTTTGCTATTAAGGCTCACACATTCCAATATTAAAAAGGTTTTCTTTCTTTTTTCATATTTTCTTTTCTTGATTCAAATTTCTGAAATTTATAACAAGAAACAGACATTTCATACACAACAGAAATGTGGAAGTTAAGGGCACTGCCATGTGAGGTGTTCAGGCTAAGTGCTACACAGAGATTTGTGTCTCAGTGAAGAAATTATTATCAGCAATGTGCTGCTAGAAAGAAGCTGTATCCTCTCTGCTCAATGATGAGTCTAGTCTTCAGTTACTTCCAAACTGACTTATGGCAGTACCTTAACAAATATTGCCATTAAGTAATCTGCTAAGTCTATAGAGCTCAGCTTTCTTGGGGCTTTAAGACATGTTAGTCAAAATATCAGTACACAGGTGCTGAGTGCTTGAAAATATCTATGTGGTTCCTTCCATTTGTATAAAACTTTTAATCATTTAATGTTTCACAAATAGATGAAGCAGGTGATCAGACTTGCTTTTAAAAGGTTAAAAACTCTAAGCAAACTCTAAAGTAGTTCAATAATATTTAGTTTTCAGGTCATGTAACCGCAAAATCCGTGTTGGCTGGTATTTATGTTAAATTAGTAAACCATTTTCAAAAGGATAAATGCACAAGAAAAGGAGTTTTTGTTGTAAGTTAAAGATATAAAGGAGGAAAGGTATGCACAAAATATAGTAAGACGTGAAGGTTAGCCTATTTTGTGCAATAATGATTTTTTTAGATTGCATATATGTAACATGCATGTGTGTATTAACATGTGTAACTCTTTAGATTGGCATTTGTTCTTCAGGCAAACAGAAAGAAACCTCTTACAGCATCCCTTTAACTGGCATGAAGCCAGCCTTGCTCATTTTCTGCAGCTGGCATGAAAATAAACTCATTTTCCAGAAGTGACCCCCATTATTTCATTTTTCCTAGCTCCCAACAAGTTGATGAGCTATAATACAAAGCAAAGCAATTAATCGTTATATGGCATCTTTGTTAGAATAGTCGTGGTGATCAGCAGTTGGAGAGGAGGAAATGGTCTTGAGCATGTAGTAAAATACAGATTTTCAGCAGAATAAATAAGTAAAATGTCTTCAGATAGACTTTACACACTATTTAGTTATGGGTGGAGAAGGAAAGAAAGGTCTTATGGTAAAGCAGACTAGAGATTTCCCAACTAATTGAGAGAGCTTTGGGGAGATTTTGGTTTTTCATTTAATTTTGTTTGCTTTTAAAATTCTAAATCACCCTTCTGCACTTGAAATGCAAGCTTCAGTTTTGGCAAGGACGGACTTCTCTTCTAAAAAGAAGTGTTGCTCTACAGTGCTGCTCTGCCATGGAGAATTACAAACTAGAGCAGAAAGTCACCCAGTCAATCAATATTAAATCTCCTATGGACTGACACCAGACACAGCTTGGACTGCTGTCTACGGGGCAGCTACACCCAACCAGTAGATATTTGTTGTGTTTCTTGTTGATCTCTGTTCCATTCTATGTCAGTAACTAAATATTGATTGAAGTTGCGTTTGAAGTTTAGCCTCTTATCCTATTTCAGCATTTCAAATGTGGGTCACTGGCTGTTCTGTTGGTAATTGCGGTCTCTTTCTTTGTCACTCTCTCTCTCAGCACTTCCCATACTAAAAATGCACAGGAACTTGCGGGAAATTTTTACCTCTTACAGACTAGAGTCTTCCCTGAACTGTAGACAATTCATGGGAGGCCAAACCAGGGAAACCCATGATAAAAATAAGGTAATATAAAGCAAGTCAGTGAGGCCATTACTGTCACTGGAAGCAGAGATTACAACTCTACTGTTGTAGAGTACTGCCAAAGCTGGGAAAGATGAAAGAAGGGATTTTACAGCAATGAATGACTAAGAAGACAGACAGTGCTTCCTAGACAGAAGGTAAAACTAGGAGATCATTAAAGTAAAAATGGAATATTGCAAATAACCCATTTTGGCACCTGATATTTGTCAGAGAGATAAAGAGAAGAGCAGCAAGACGTAGTGCTGTTCAGGAAGGATGAAAGAGGCAATTGTTATCTGGATCATCATCTGGATTCCGTGGAAATGACAATGAATTAAGTCTACTACCTATGTTACTTTAGAGGACACAGTAGAAAGGGGAAGAGCCTGGGAAACAGGAATGCAAATTGAGAAATTCTTTTTAGCAGCAGCATGACTAACACAGTCAGGTTAAAACATATTGGTTTTAACAGGTTATTTTTAATCCTTGTCAGTTCATCACATTCCCTTGCTACTGGGTGTACAGCTGAAGAGTATAAAGGGTGTAGGAACATTAAGCCAGGGACCAGAAAGATGAAAGGGAAGAGCTAGCCTTTTTAAAATGGTGCTCTTATCAAGACCACTCCTCATCAGACTATAACTTTTCTGCATGCTGTGATGCAGTCCACATTTCTTTCCATGATCAAACAGCTAAAACCAATTCCTTCTCCGCACCTACGCAGAGAGATGAAAGATAAATTTGGAGTGTATAAGTCACTTGATGAGAACTTAGGGTCCAAAATACCTCTCCAGTTAAGAACATTTATCTTAGTGATTTATTGCAGGTCTTTGGAAGGTTATCAGAAACTCCAAACACAAATTATATATTAATGTTTCTGTTGTTACTTGCAGAAAGACTTATCTTAACCAACAGTGATTTTATTTTTCTGAAGCCTTTTCTTAAACTACAGAATGATCAAGTCTTCAGCAAAGCTGTGTCTCAAACCTGGGCTGGCTGGAAGACCTTACTACAGGCATAAAGGAAGCAGTCAGGTGTCTACCTGAATGTAAGGTTCTAATTCTCATGCTCTGAGACAGCTGAACTGTAGCAGATGTCATGGGTATGAATTGTGCTTGGAACATCTGCCTTCTTCAAGGCTATCTGAGAATGAGGTTTTTTCTCTTTTTGTGCTGTATCTTTTGATATACCTGACAAATGCTACAACACTGAACCATTAACCACTTGAATGGTATGTGTACTTGTTTCCCATAAAAGACAATGTTTTCTGTCTTGCTGACAACTGTTTGAACTAACTTACCTCACTGGAGAAACAAGCAAGTTTGTGAGAAATGTATAAAGTCTTGGTATTGCTGTATGAGTGTAGGAACAATTGTCACTATGTAAAAGTGAATTGGTGAAGTACTACAGCAGCAACAAACAAAAATGTCTCTTTGGTCCTTAATTTTGTGGTAGAAACTACCTTCCCAAGGAACTACAATAAATATCTTGAGAGACAGGAAAAAATGGAAAGACGAATCTTTTGAATAATCTCTGATGGAAAGCTGTTGTTTCCACCTATGACAGAGGACAGCAGGCATCTCGAGAGAGAAAGGAGGGGAGACAATCCTGTCTATAAAGAAAATGTTGATGGAAGAGCAGTGACGTGTAACTTCCTTGTAACTACGGATACAAGGAAGAAAGATGTACAGCACCTCTCTATCAGGAAATCCACTCTGTAGAGAAGCATAAAACCCAGCAATTATTCAGCTGAAAACCCAGAACAAGACCTCAGTTAGCTGTTACCCAATGGGGTGATATCAGTAATATTGACTGTGACCTTCCGCTTTAAGGGAGAAAGGAAGAAAGCCTTCTGTAATAGGAACAGTAATGTCTATTAAAATGCTACTAAATTTTGTTAGCATTGCAATTCTATTTGAGAATACAGCGTGTTAAAGGGCAGGACTTCTAAAACTCTACTAAGACTGACTACCTATTTTAAGGCTATAGTCTTACAAACGATTACAGAGGAGAATATATGTGACTAGTCCCCATACAGTCTTGTGAAGACAGTCACAAGAACAAATCACATGGAATTTATAGATCAAAAAAAACATAGAAGGAGGACATGACAATGTAATGAAGAAGAAGCACACTTATGTATTTGCAAAAATATTGAATAGAATCTGAGGGCTATATTCTATGTAAGAGAAAAATATTAGAAGTCTTTAATTGTTTTTATGATTTTAAAATATCTTCCGATACTGAAATGGACTTCCATGTTATTGAAGAACATTTCTAGGCAAGTGAAGACTCTACAACTGTTGAATTTTGTTTGTATGACAGTATTTTTATTAACATGTGTATGAACAGGACGCAAGCTGAAAAAATGTCGTTAAGCCATCCATAATAATTCTTGTTTTATGTTTTCTGCAAAATACAGTTCATGTTGACCATATACTGGGTAGCAGTGGGAAAGATATTTTTGTTTCAAGATATTGAAACATGGCTTTGAGGCTATTAGTGATAAATCCATCCCAACTTCAAGTGACAAAATCACAAACATGGAAAGATTGTGGAAACTTTAGCCCACCAGTCAGATAGCTGGCCTACATAAATCATATTCTACTGAATAACCTTTCCTTTGTTATCAACATGAGATTCACCACTAGATCCATCAAGTCTGTAATCTTTTGCCGATTGGAACAGCTAATACGTTGTAAACATTTAAAAATAACCAGATCAAAGGCCATTAATTTTGTTAGCAGTGGTTCCTGTAGTGCTTCCTCCTTAACCTTTCTTCTGATCATCTTATCACACATAGGTTCTGGTCCCTGATATAAATCAAACTTAAGTCCATTTCAGCAAAGAATGATACAAAGGAGATCAGTGCTGTGTGCTGAGACAGACAGGCTGACTGTCTCAGCTGGCATAAACTGGTGTAGTTGCAGGAGGGCTAAGTTATTTTACCCTAGATGAGAATCTCTTTATTCTGTCTTTCAGAATAAGCCTTATTGAACAAAGTCCAAGGGGAGAAAGGGAGAGAAGAATGATGGAAAGAAGGAGACCAAAAGGTATGCAGGGCAGAAGTACACAAAACCCTCTTCCCCTATCACTGATTACAAATTATTATACAAGCTGAGCCCCATATTGTATACTTCATTTACAGTAATTGTACAACAGCTGTATAATAGGTGTAGTTTAAGGTATGAGTGTTGCTCAGAGTGTAGCTTAAATGTCCACAGTGAGATCTGAATATGAATATGAATGGTCCTGACTGCATAGTAATTGGTGGTATTATGGGAGTGAATGGAAAAGCTACATATGGATGAATGGGTGGGGCTAGGGAAGGGTGCAGCTCGAGAGACTAATGGTAGATTTTATTTTCTCACATAGATGGCTTTTCCTTTAAATAATTAGCCAGCGGCAGTAGAAGCAAATGAAGAGAAAGAGAAGGAGACTAGTTTGGCACACTGAAGCTCTATACTCATTACATTAAATCATTCCAATTTCCCTCTCTTCACCCCACCTACCTAGACATTGATCCATCCACATTAAACCTATAACAAGTTCCAGCCTGCATGGGGAAAAAGAAAAGGTTTTGAGAATGTGATAGCATTAGAGCGAATATGGTTGTACCATATACCTTAGAACTCTAAAAAAACAGCCAAAAGACCCCCCAAAATAACCAGCCTGGAATGGAATGATTCTTTTTCACACATACTACTAGTTTATGTATGTTACTGTTAGGGTGTTAAAAATGAGAGGTGTATACTGCTGTGCAGATATGATGAGTTTGGAGTCAGAGTTAAGAATAAAATTATATTTGTTCAGTTTTCATCTTTTGCTACAATAAAATTTGGAAAGCATTTTTCTGGTTTTGCTTCAGGTTTTTTCCCCATTCTTTTTCCTTTACTATTTTTGTGAATTCAAGTGCAGGGCAATCTGACCCTTTGATCCAACTGGCTATGTAATTATCAGCCAAATCATGAAATTTTGACTGCTTGGGTGATTTGAACAACTTATTGCTATATCCAAAATTCTGTAAGCACAAAGCAAGAACTATACTTCACGACAGAAGAGAGACTTAAAAAATCTTATTAATTATTTTATTGAGTATCACAGTATCACAGGTAGCCACTTGTACTGAAAGTTCATATAAACTCGGAGGCTGATCCTGCAGACGTTAACACTTCATAAAACTTGAATTCAGTGTGATTTGCTCACCCAGTACGTGTGCTCACATCCATGACTGTTTGGGGATTTTCCCTCCAGCCAAAATGTACAAATCTGATTTTGCATTTCAGTTTGTAGTGTAAAGCTGTATAGTAAGAAGTAGCGAATTATAAAACAGTCGAAACTGATTATATATCACATTAAGACAGAAAATATATTTTGTGTTTAAAACTTGACAAGTTGGTGTTATGCATACTACTGATCCTCCAAGTCCTTGTCCTTTTGATGACCACTTTTTGTTTTGC
>WAAE01027270.1:0-20362 GCA_013400495.1 Nicator chloris | reverse complement strand
GTCTTTCTTTATGTATGTTTCATAAAATATTGGTGTTCAGGATGGCTTGGTTTTGTGGAAAAGGTTTTATTGTCTTCTCATATTTGTTCTTCCACAGTTTTCATTTAAATAATTTTGAAGCAGTCTTTCTCAGAACACTCAGGTATGCTGAAATAAAAGGAAAAAAGATAGCCATGCTCACCCATTTTTCCTGGTATAAATATTAATAGTGTTGAGCTTTCCCCACTGGAGCACAAAGAACACCTTTAATGGTGACATTTACAAAGCAGATCAAGTGTTAGCTAAGGTGAGCTGGTACAGAGTTGTACAAAGGAAAAATAGAAGAGCAAACTCAGTGTTAACCAGGAGTGGAGCCACGTTGAGGCTACATTCCCAGATGTAGTTAGCATGACTCTTCTTTTGCCACTTCCTCCAGGGTTTTGAAGTTAATTTTCCTTTTCATGGAAATTCAGCTTTGTACAGAGGAAATAAAGATACTGTAACTCCTTCATCAGTCAAACTGGACTGGGATTTTACTCCTGTGACTTGGTATCAGTTGGAACCACCAAAGCAAATGGATCAAGCCCTACTCTGTACATACCCCACTTTGTATTAGATCACACCCTCTTTTTCACAGATGATACTGGGAGCAATGTACTGGGGAAAAGTCCCTTTTCTTCATTTCATGTCAGTTCTGTTGTTAGGAAACTGTTTCTTCATAAGGAAACCATCAGAATGCAGCTGTCCAATGTTGCTAATTTAGCTTATAAATTTTGATGGAAAACCAAATGATAAATAAACCCTCCACTGAAGACAGGGTAACTACTGAGATTTACTGGTGTTGGTTAGGGGTGGGGACACAAAAACAACATAATAAAGTGCTAGTTAATTAAGAAAATCTAGTTAACATATGTAGTAAGAACTGAATGAGATAATTTTAACCCGTAGATCAAAATCTGTAACTTCACAGCTGAAGTGTGCAGACTAATGATTCACTCAAACAGAGAAAGAAAGAGCAGGTACAGATATGGAAGGAAAACCCCACAGAACACACTGATCTATGAACCTGTCTGTGTCAAATCTAGTCAGAAAAAAGCTCTTAACAGAGTAACTTCTGAGCTTCATCGTGGTTGACTTTGTTTCCATTGATATGCATGCCTGGTGTGGTTCTTCATCCTGTACCTGAGAAAGTGCTAAATTCAAGGTAGTAAATGCATCTGACCTGGGATGAGAATGAGTGAAGAAATCCTGAAAGACAGTGATGAATGAGTAAATGTAATCATAACACAGTATTGTTTCAGTGCTTAAATTTATTTGTTATTATTAACTCACATACGGTTAGACCTAATATTCAATTTATATGGCACAGTTGGCAAGGGCCATAACATCAGAAATGAAATATGGATCCTTTATCTGGACAAAGACCTGGGCCAAACTCTGAATTTCTTCACCTTTGCAATATAGTCACTAGATTCTTCCTACCCTTCAGCTGGCTATACAAGTTATTAATTACCCTAATGGCACTTAAGAAACAACCTAATGAAAGATTAAAAAGGATGGAAGTCATGACTAGCAAAATAAAGGACTTCATTATTTGCTAAATATTTCTGAGTCAGAAGAGAGCACTGTAATCCAGAAGTATAACATCCAGCAACTGCTCATTGTGCAATCAAAGGCAAAATTTTGCAGGAATTTTCCCTTCTCTCCATCTCTTCCAGTAGCTGGTTTCTTTAAGGCAATGGCAAATCTGCAGGTGAACATGCACTATTGCATTTCTGTACAAAATTATACCATGGTTATAGGAGAGCTTAAAGAAAATTGCTGTGGCACAATTATTTGATTTTGTAGGAAGCATCTGCAAAAATTGCTGCAAAAGGAAGAAACTGAATAATCATGATAAGAATGGGAGAAGAAGCTTTGAACAAGTTGTGTCAATATCAAGCATCTCAGTGTCCTGAGATATTAAATAAAAATAATAAAGTTGCCTTCCTTTGTGAATACAGTGAGATCTACTGATTAGAAGAATACATTAAGCAAATAGTAAGAAAATCAGTACTATGAGTTCTGAACCTGTGGTCATGGCAGTAATGAATGCAAACATCTCCTTACATGCATCTTCAGATACTATGGCAAATACTGCTTTTCGTAATATTATAGATAGGCAAATGCACTAGTCATTTTCTAGGAGTGGTTTTGTTTATTCATTTTTTCATAAACTGCTCTGGGTGATTAACTGACCATTCATAATCAAAAGCTGGTTTTCATTCTGTTCATTAAAAAAACCCCCAAATATAAAGATGCTGATCATATTGATTCAAATAACCAGCACATTCAATAACAATTTGTTGTTGAACAACAGCCTCCGGCTGTTTGGCAACAGCACACAGGAAAAAAAGGATTATTCAATGTATTATTCAATGAGAATTTTTCATCTCTAAAGAAAATTTATTGAAAAAAGTTACAACTGTATAAATTTGAAGCAAGAATGATATGTAGAAAAAATTGCATTGTTTATTTATGAAGCAGAAAGGAAAAAATACACTTTCACTAGTCTGCAAATTAAGCCAAAGATTTACCACTTATTTACCCAACTGTAGGGCACAGAGGCAAAACATGTAAGGGAAGACTTCCTACTCTATCACAATTAGTGGTTAAAAGGCAACAAATAATAGCAAGGTTGTCAATTTACTTCTAATCTTTGGTCTTTCAGGCTTTTTGATTGTAAGAAAAGGAAATGGAATGATTTTGGAACATGGATTCCTGCTATTCATAAACTTTTTCTTTGTCCTTATTCAAATTCAGTGAAGCACAAAATGGGGAAAAAAAAATCAAAAAAGACAATAAAAATGTTAGAATATCTAAAATGAATGTTTAGAAATAAAAATGTTTTGGGACCAATTTGATAAGGATCAAGATATAAGGTTTAGAGTCTTATAAAAATTGTCAAATGTCATTGTCATAAAAATTAAGCCTTTTTTTTAAAATCACAGTGGTCAGTGTACTATGATTACGTGAGAATCCTAGCTTTTCTTGTTTTTGCATTGTATTTACCAGATACAAATCTTAATACATATACATATTATACACCAAATGACTAATCATTCAAAAAAAAAAAAAGAAAAATAAACAAGCAGATCTAGATTTTTAAAACTTATCTTTTAAAAAAATCTGATAATTAATTAAAGCCTGTGAATTAAAAATATTGATTTAAATCCTTATTGAAATTTGCCTATTTTGTAAACATTAGGACTTTATTTTATGTGGGCCAAGGATACAGAATTACTGACTGCATCACATTAACTAAATCCATAGAGTGGTGGAGGGGTAAAATGCAATGGAAAGGGTGACAATGGTTTTTTAAATTTGCTATGTTTAACAATTTCTTAAGTAGCCTCTTAATTCTCTTGTTATGAAGTGTCGTTTGTCCCTGAGAAATATTTGCATAAACCCACTGGAGTTAATTTGACTGTAAACAATAGTTTTTTTTGTACAGTGAAGAAGACTCCAAGGAAGAAGAAGCAGTAAAAAAAAGTTCTCCTCACACAAGTTTTTAACAATCTCCACATCTGCATGGCTACAGAAGGAGAATTTCAGACCTTTCGGAGACTTAAATTTTCATAACAGATGGTCCTATAACAAGCAGCAATTCACATCAATATCTTGATTTTTGTTTCTTTTTGTACCCTGGTGTCAGTTGGAATTGACTAAATGTCTTCCTAGTAGTTGCTACAGAGCTCTATTTTGAATTTGAGGATCAGAATAATATTGATAACACGCTGATAGTTTAGTTGTGCTGTGCAAGGGTTACTTTAAATTAAGGGTTTTTCAGCTTCTCATGCTGCCCTGCCAGTAAGGAGGGTGGCAGGACTCAAGAGACTGGTAGGGGGTACAGCCAGGATAGTTGACCTCAACTGATTTAAGGGATATTTAATACAATCTAGCATCATGTTGAACAGTGAAACTGTGAGGAGTTAGCTGTGAGGGGCCAGGTACTGGTCAGAGGATGGTGAGCAGTTGCACCGTGCATCATTTGTTTTCTAGATTCTTTTGTCGTATTTATTATTTTTCCTTACTTTTCTGTACTATTGTTTTTAACTCCACCCACTGATTCTACCTTTTTCCAACTCTCTCCCATGTCCCTCTGCTGGGGAGCCAGCAAACAGCTGTGTGTGTTCAGCTGCCTACCGGGTTAAACCACGACACCTGGACTGTGATTTCCTCAAACATAATCATTGTCTCAAACAGTTGGCATTTTTATATTTCATGAAGACACCAAAGTTCATTAACATTGCACAGCTGGTTTCCTGTCTGAACTGTTATTAACTGAGTTATTAACTGAGCCAAGACACACAGGACCTCTTTCTGGAGTTGAATAAGCACACTTACTTTTGCTGTTGTATATAGATAGAATGAGTATCTTAGATGTCTGTTCTCTGAATTTGAGTGCACTAAAACTCCATCTCTTCTCTATGCAAAGGACAGATTTATAAATGTGCGGGTCTCAGACAAAGAGAAAACAAAAACCCAAACCCAACAAAATCACAACACACTGTCCTAAATCCTTTTATTTTACTTTGTTTATGGTTTTCAAGGCTTATGTCTGGGTGCTGTATTTTTTTAGCATACTTAGCAGAGAAGCAGACATAAAACAGATCTAGAATGTGATAGTACCTGACACATGATTCATCAGGAATAGACAAGCTTCCATCTGGAAACTTGCACACAAAATCCCATTGCTTATAAGCTGCCTGGACTCACATATCCACTGGGAGTCATGCAGGAAGGTTACAGGGAGTTCAAAGTCCAAAAGATGTACATATATCCATGAGAGATGATAGAGACTCTGCTCTGGCTAGGGCTAACAATTGGTGCTTTCTATAGGATTGTACTGTCAATGTCACATATCTATGACATTTTTATAATAGGGCTAACATTGTTTTAACAGGATTCCTCCATTCCTGAATTTATTAACCTGATCCTAAGGTTGTCTTGGTTAATAGAAAATGAACCTTGACATTGTGGTACTGCT
The DNA here is from genome assembly GCA_013400495.1 of Nicator chloris. Taxonomy (NCBI): domain Eukaryota; kingdom Metazoa; phylum Chordata; class Aves; order Passeriformes; family Pycnonotidae; genus Nicator; species Nicator chloris. Next base: position 15,354 of record WAAE01027270.1, on the reverse strand, counting down.
TTAATTATGCCATGATGGAAGATCTCGCTATGCTGATTACAGTCCCTTTGCTTGACTCTGGTACTGAGAGGTGAGCTCAGAACAGCCTTCAGGGCAGCTGCTTGGCTCTTGGAGCAGCTATGCATGATAAACCATTTTGTGTCTCTAAAGGCTTGTTTTGAAGTCCTTTCTAGACAACAGGAATCGCCCTCTGGATCAGGTCCGATATCCAAATTCTGCAGTTCCCCTTCAGGCTACTGTCATAAATGGGATGACACACCTGAGTAAAAGTAGCTGGGTCAGGGCCCCAAACAGTGTAGTTTAAACTGTGCCAAAACCTCCCCTCATGAAACAGTGAATAGAAACCTCCAAAAAACCAAACCAGATGTTGCAGCTTGTCTTTGGATTCATTTATTACCCTGCTTTTCTGTAGGAGGGTTTGGATTCACCCTTTTAAGATGTCATTTACTACAGCAGAGATTGTATTTAGTCAGTAAATTTAATCATAATCTACACATGTTTATGACAAGTTGAGATCCAATCTTATAAGATATAAAAAATTCATTATATTTAAATATTCATTGTTGGAAGAAGCTGTATTTCTATTTGTGATAACAGAAATCAGGATGAGCAGGCATACAAAATATATTAGAAAGCTAATTCAGAAGAAAAAAGAAAAACAATGCAAAGTCTTTACATGCATCTCATTTACTAAAAAATGCATAAGAAAAAGGATGTGAATTAAGATTTGAGAAAATGTGTTCGTTCACTGTAGAAATCAGTCATACCTAATCAGAAACATCCCCCTTTTAAGCACAAAGCTCACCAGCTTGTAAATGAATCCTTGGTGGTGTTTCCTCAAGGAGCCTGCACCTGTCAGTAACCTCTGCAGTGCCCCCCAAAGACTGCAGCTCTGCTCTGGTGCAGCTGCACTCCCTGTGCCATCCCATGTTCCTGGTTCCCCACTGCTGAAGCACAGATCCCTCCTTTTCAGACGCTTGAGTTTCTTTTCATGGAAAATCAGGGCAAATGGGGAGATGGGGAACATTCCTGTTTCTTCCCCTTACGCAGATGGGTGGGACAGAGCTCAGAGGCACATCTGGGTACCAGAACCACGGAGGAAACAGAGCCCGCAGCACTGACAAGCTGTAATCGCTGTTAACGTGGGAAGTAGCATAAACAGTCTCTAATATTGTCTTAAGAAAGAAGTCTGGTTAAAATGCCTGGAAACAAGATAACAAAGATATAATTCATCCCGTGAAGGAAGGTTGAAGTCCAGAGGCTCAGGGTGTGAGAATGAGACAAAAAGACTCACCATTCTACACTCAAATTTATGCTTACTGGTAAGTCAAACCTCTTAGTAACTAGTGGTTGTGGAGTGACCTCAGTTCAGACTCCAGCAGAAGCACAAGAACATTCTGTAGCCTTCTTATGGTTTAGAACCTAGGGTACTCTCAAAAGAGAGAATTACAGGATGGAGAGAGGCATGAAAAATAAGATGTATTTATAATGATGTTCTTCCAGAGCAATACTGAGCTGTATTTGGAGGACCATATGAGAAAATGTGTTTGGCTCCAATTTCTGTTTTTTGTAGACAGAACCATAGCACTTGTTTGACATTTTTCAGCAGTGCTTGTGATAAAAAATGATAAATATTTTATCAACTTTTACTTTGTCTCACAATCTTTCTTTCACCAGCTTAAGTTTCACCACTGCTCTCTCCCTTGGATGATAACATGGACATAGGCTTATGGAAGATATGGCAGGAGTCACTGCAACTCTGCTGAGCCTTAGTCCTTGAGAACATCACCAATGTGGACTAATTAAGCTTAGTGGAGTCCACTTTCACTGTGAGCTAAACTCAATCATAGGTGCCTTTTGGGTTAAAATCACCATTGTTCAGGCAATATTGCCTACCGATTCAAACAGGCTGATTGTTTTTCCAAGAAATTTACTGATGTTTTTTAGTATGCAGATTAAGTTTAGTGTAATATCTGCCGTTTAATTTTGGATTTATGATGAGACTGTTATTTATATTTCAACCACTATAAACACCATATTTTAATGAACAGTCTTGATGCACAATGGATGCTAGTTCTGAATATAGTCTAAACTAAACCAAAGTATGACAGGACTGATAAATGCCTTTCTTGGGATGTAAATGAAACAAGGAAATATTTGCCCCTCATTCATAGAGAAATTCACACACAAGTGTTGAGGCATCATTATCTTTTAGCCTAGAAGCTTAATTGACAAAACATGGAAGAAAAAATTTAGTCTATAACAGGGACACAAAATTAACCAGTCAAATGCTGCTATTTTGCAGCTATAGTAGAAAAGGCCAGTAATCAATCATTACATGTGAAAGAATTATCTCTTCCAAGAAAATTCAACTGTATCATCTCTTTTGGTTAACATTCATCTTTTCACTCAATGACAAAATGAATTCCTAGGCAGTACATTAAAGAACAGGTTAATGGACGTCTTTTTACCCCAGAAGAAAAAAAGAAAAGATTGCCAACTGAAATATAAGGAAAAAATTATTTTTCTTATATTTTATTAATGAGGCAAACTTTTCTTAGAACATCTGAATATCTAAACCATTTATTTGTATATTGTAATTTGAAAGAGATTCAGCACCATGATGAGACAACAAAAAGGTTGCACAGAGAAACTGTGGATGCCCAACCCCTAGAAGTGTTAAAGACCATGCTGGGTGAAGTTTGAGCAATTTGGTCTAGTGGAAGGTGTCTCTGTTCGTCACAGGGGGATTGGAACTAGATGATCTTTAGGGTCTCTTCCAGCTCCTTACCATTCTGTGATTCCATAATTGCATGATGCTATGGTATGATCTTAGTATTGAAAAGCAGTAGAAAGGTCCCAAGGCAAAAAGGAGGAGTGTGTTACAGTAAACACTAGATGATCATGTATCTGAAGGAGAAGGGCTGAAGGTCTAGGCAAATACCTAAGGCAAAAGAGCACATGTTAATTCACTGGAATTGTACATTTCAGCAAATCTCCATGGCTGGTGTTTAGAGATATATCTTTGTTTAGTGGGTCACTTATGTGGTGGTTTTCCAGTTTTGGTTGTTTTGTTTTTCTTTTCTATATTGCTTTTAATTATCTTTACATAGATCTTAGTCTTATGGAAGTTTTGGGATGGTGTTTTTGCTTGTTTGGGTTTTGTTTGGTTTGCTGGGGTTTTTTGTTCAGTTTTATTCTGTTGTTTTTTTTCCTAGGGAACATGAGTATCATTTCTTCCCTTGCTGAATGAAAGCAGGTGGAACATCATCCATATGTGCAGAAACCCATGGTAATGGGTGAAGTTACTGATGCAACACAGCAAAGCAACTCCTGCATGCATATGGAACCCAAAGCTGTGCCACAGAGCCCAGCTGCTCTCAAGGTCACATATGGCAACAGCAGAGATGGTAACACTTAGCTTTTTGATGCATGCAGGTGATCATCACTAACATGACCAATACCTGCTTTCTAAAGAAGCTACTTCATGAATAATCAATGAGGGAGCTGTGAATAAGCAGATGGATTGTAGCTGATGAGTTCCCTCTGGGCAGGCAGAACATAGTGAGTAAATAACATATAATACATGTTTCCCACTCTACAGACACAGCACTAAAAAAAAAGGACAGTGACAAATGCAGCTCTGCATGGGTTAGTGTATAAAAAAGAAGGGTGACTCAGGAATGTGAAACCCAGATGTGACTTTGTGTAGGTGTGTGTTTATGCATGTGTATTTTAAAGAAATAATGCACCATGTATAGAAAGAGGATAAATCCCAAACCCCCATCGTCACCCCCCATCCCAAAGGAATCAGAAAACACATTGCATTAGGTGTTTATAAGAAAACAGGCAATTACTAGTTTTCTGCAAGGATTGCAGGTATTAACATGGCTAATATGTATTTTTGGATGAGATTTTCAAATGAAAAAACAAAATTAAAAAACAGTGGTGAGTTGTTCCATTCATTTTATCTTCATCATTGAATATGCATATATATAATGATTTAATCATTTTAGTACCACAGTAGCCAAGATAACCCTAGCCATTTTAATAAACTACTTAATTAGTCTTTTCTAAAAGTGATACAATCAACAAGATAAATATATAAGTGGAAAAGCTTCCAGGATCTAAAAAGTTAATTGGAATTGATCTACTCTCCTCCTCATTTGCTGAAGTAGATGGAGAATGTATCAGACCAAATCAAAATGGCTGCTGAAGAGTCATGGCTTGACAAAAAAGCAGAAATGGATTGAGGACATTTATTATAAATTATTTCAGTAATAAAAAGTTAAGACTAGTTCACTCAAAATGAAATAAAAAAAGAAATTCTCTACAGACAGTAATTAAATAAGGTGGGCTTTGGCAAAGATACTCTGTTTAAAACAATAAGCTTTAAAGGAAAGCACTACAAAAGTTATAATGATTGGGACTGATTAAGATGGGAAGTTTAGAATTGATGGATACATAGAGCACCTCTGGAGAGAATGGCATTACTGGATGCAGAGAGCTGCTCAAGAGCTAGCTTTTCTAGCTATGGGCAATTTCATTTTTCAAAAATGCTGTAAGAAAAAATTATGGATGGTATCCTCTAGTGAACAATATTTTCTGTGACATGATTTTATTCACCATAGCTCTCTCAGTGACCAGATCCAATTTTATAAAATACAAAATTCCTCCCAAGATATAGTGTGTTCTGTATATTTTTCATCTTGTAATAGTTAGAAATCATGACACTGCTATATCACAATGATGGCACTACTATGCCACAAATATAATCTCCTTACATGTCTTTGGTGGGGTGGAAGAGAATTTTTTTTTTTTTTGTAATGGGTCAGATATCAAAAGAATAAGAGTAATAATGAGAATAAAAATAATTATGAAATTCCAGAGTCATGCAAAAGACTTTATCTATTTTAAAAAACCCAGTTCTTATACAATTATAATCTTCTGTGGATGCATGCTGGATTTTATTATTTATCTCTAACATTGGTTATGGTTTTAATTTTTGATTCCTGCATCATCATTGAAAACACATAATACCAAAGGACCCAGCCTAGCTACTCACTACCCTTATCTCTTATTTATAAAGAAGATTTATTAAATGCTATCCTTGAAGGGGGCTCAAAAATGTTGCCAGTAAAAAGTGCTATACAGCTTAAATGTGCCTTAACGTGACCACCTCAAGTGAGGGCACATTTAAATGTTTTTCCAGCACCACTGCTGGTTTAAATGCTCCATTCCTCTCATGCTGTAAGCTCAGGACTAGAAAGAATTTCCATCCTTCTTGAACAGAGGCCAAAGATGAAAGATGTTTTCATCTTCCCTTCTGATTCCCTTCATCTGTTTTTAGAGCACAAGACAAATTTAGGTTTTAGAAGACTCTGTAGTTTGAATGCAGTGAGGTACTGCATGGCATCTTTACTGAAAAAAGTAGAGAGAAATGTAAATCCATTTGTTATTGCCCAGATGAGTGGGAAATCATGGGGGTCAGAAGCCATTGTGAGCATGAGAGTCCTTAATTACCCTAACACAAACAAAGAACTTCAGCAAGGAAATTACAGCTGAATGTAGCAAAAGGGAAGAATAAACATGCAGTGAAGAACACTGGAAGTAAGTGTCCATAAATGTGTCCTTTGAACAAGTTAATAATTACTCTGACTTTTATCTTTAAACACAGAATTCTTTTTTTATTGGAGGAAATGCTACCTGGAAGATAATGTGATGATAAGAATTATCCAAACGTTTCCAGGAGATGGTATAGATACTCTCTGACATGTTCCTGCCTGCTAAAAATTGATACAAAGTGCTGCAGTCACTCTTTTAATTTTTAAGTTATTGCCTTGCTGACCCTTCCCCCCTCCTCATTCCATTTTCTCATAAATTTTGAATAGTTTATAATACAAGAACAACACTGAGGTCTCTGTGGAAAATGTAATTGCTGGTAAATAGCTGTCTCTAACTGTCTTTGTAAATAAGGTGCATACCCAGACACACATAAGCACAAATGCATATTTTTACACAAACATAAGCTTGGGCTTGAAGAGATGTCATCTCTACACTTTTTTTTGTACCATTTTTCACATTTTGTCAAAATTCTGTTCTCTAGCCGTGAGGCTGATTTGTTATTACTAAATTGTTTTAACAAACAGAGCAAAGAGGCTTTAAGGCTAGCTTCAGAAACCTTTCTCATACTCTTCAAATTTTAGCATACTTTAATTAAAGGTCACACTCTTGAACTGGAATGCAGTTATTATGAATCAGATACAGTCCTGAGTGACAGTAATCAGAGATTTTTTTGCCCACCTTCTATGCCGAATAAGCCATTTTCCCCTGCATTGTCTTAAAAAGCTGCTTTTCCATAGCCCAAGTTAATTTGTGTAAAATGGAAAACTAAACTTAGTTTGCCAGTACTTTATTTTTAACTTCTCTTTCTCAATCCTTTTGAGCTGTGATAGCTTAAAACTCATTTCATTAGCAGCTAACATATAATTTGTATGTGTTTGACATAAAAAATTTGGTCCTTAAAATGTGAATTCACTCCTTCAAGCATGATACTCACTGCTCTAATACTTTAAGAAATTCTCTGCTGAGCTGTTGTTGGGCATGCTGAGAATCTGACTTTTTTGGTGTGATAGACATGCAAATGACACAGATGGTGATGTCTTTCAGTTTTGAAGATGAGTTTAAAATGCACTTTGACTTCAAAATCATTTTCAGTTGTTGAACATACTAAATATTCGTAAGTATGACCATTCCTCTTTGTTCACCTGAGGCATATGAGCAAGTCTTGCAAATCACCAGTCATAGAATGGACATTTTCTTGAGTCAGCATTTCTATTCACATTGATGAAGTTTCTTTTGCCACTGAAAGCTTTCCTTAATGACATATGACATCTGGATTTAAAATCATATTTACTCCTAAGTACAGCTGATATGATACAGAATGGTAGACAGTGCTTTCCCACAGCTGAGCCCATCACTCATGCTGGCAGCCCTGACACGGGTGTGCCATCACCATTGCCTCCAGAGGGACATCTGGGTTTGTGTCTCTGCTGGGATGGGCCTGTGCACACTCCCAGGTGCCGAGGAAATCATCACCATCCATGGAACCCTCACAGGGCTGTGCTCTCCTCAGCCCAGCACCATTGCAAAAGAGGAAAACTGTCTCTGTGCCTTCCCATCTAAAACAGATGAGGCAAATTTAGCCCTAAATGCTGATGGGGGAAGAGTGGCAGTCGGCCTTTTTAATGGGTTTCAAAAAGTGAATATTTATTTTAGTTGTAAAAGGCTGTAAAAGGCTACCTTTTATAGGATTTAGAGAGCAGTGACAAAGTAAACAGACAATCCATTAGAGACCAACCATTCCTGTGTCTGAAATAGATGTGTTAATCTCACAGCTTTCAGGGAGTAATGTGTGACCTTTAAAACATTCCTGCACAAACTCTGCTGACCACCTGTCATTTCTTTGTGCAGCTGTTAATGGGAGTGACATTACAGATTATGAGAAATCAAATTACAAGACAGTGAGGAAATAAATACGTCAGCACTTCATTATAGGAGAAAACAGTAACAGCCCACACATTTTTTAATTAGTTATTCACCTGAATCTATTTCATCTCTCAGAACAGTGTGTGATGTTGCTGATAACTCTATTTGAAACTAACCAAAATAGAGGAATTTCTCTGAAAAAAAAATCTGAACAGCACTAGAAATGTTTAATGGCTGACTTTTAGAAGTAGAAATCCTCTAAAAGTTCAAATAGAAGATATTGTGTCGGATTTACTAGATGTCCAACAGAGCAGCATATTCACTGCTTGAGCAGAAGAGGTCATTAAAATATTATAAATGCCTTCACTGTAAGTTAAGGAGGGACAGACCAGCTCAGCAAGGTTCATGTGGAGGAGACAAAGCAGCAGTCAAATATAGATGAAAGCGATTGCCTTTGGTGTGCTAAGATGTTTGAGGCCTGTTGGAAGAGGGAGCTTCCTGGGGCTCAGAGCAGAAGGGCAGCAGCTGATTAGCCTGAGAGAGGAGAGTGGTTTTGGAGAAGGCATGATGGGGTAATTTGGGGAATTTAAAATGGTATCTGAGCAACAATGAGGCCTGAAGGTAATGGTAACACTGATGAGTTGAATATTGTCTTCATGTTACCTGCCTTGTAACAGAATGAAATTATAGTAGTGTCAGAAGAGATATAAACAGACACCATACAGAAAGAGATTGGTTGAGTTCCTTTTCCAAAGAAGAAAATGTATCAGCTAAGAATAACCTTTTCATAAAGAACTGGACATTTACTTTTGAATGCAAATTAAGACATTTAGCTGTTTCATTTGGAAAGAGAATAATGTGTCACTACTTGTTCTGTTTAAATATGTGAGAAGAGAGATGTAAATTGGACATGGCACTATAATACTATTTAGGAAACATTACAGAATGTACAAGGAAGTTAGATTTTATTAGGTTTCCTGAACTTCACTTTGCAGGTAATGGCTTTCCTCATTGCAGCCATCAGGATGATTATACTGATATCACATCATTTAGTCATGGTCAGCTTCTCTTAGTATGGACATGACCAGAAGTTAAGCCTGTGTCATTTTGTGGCATTTTTCTTCCAATCCAAAGGTTGCCATGTGTTTCTATACATATTACTTTGCTTCTATTTTTTTCTGATTTTAAGCAGAATTTCACGGTTATAATTTATTCTTTGTCTAACAGAAGACACTTATACCAGCCCTATTTTCATTACCAGCACCATCATCATTGTTTCTTGCCATCAAATCATCTAAGAAAGACCCACGATCAGCTGCTTAAATTGAGCTCCCTACTGTGTGCCACAAGTATTTGAAAAGAAAGTCACTTATTTAAAGATAGCTCTGAACATTTACCTCCAGGATAGACATTAACATGACTTAAAGAGAATATAAAACAAAACCACAACAAAATACCTGCTGTGTTGTTCTGGAGGTCTTCCAACCCAATTCATGGTGGGATTTTTGTTACAGTTGCTGCTGCCAGGTAAATATTTAATGATTCTTACTGAATATCAGGTAGAAAAATGTCATATATAGACATCTATACATATGCATGTGTATATATCAGATAAATCTTTAACATTTACAAGAACGTAGATGAAGGCTTTATAGCTTTGTCATGTTTTTGTTTCACTTAGAGACATTTTCAGTACTCATGCTCCAAAATCCATCTTCATATTCTTTTTGTGGTGTCAAGAGGGCTGAGGCCCCACTGCTAGATGTAGTGTAGTATGGTATAGAGGGATCCTTTCTATTGCTAGGGGTAGACTCTGAGGCTCCAGTTGAATAATGTGGTTCCTCAAGAGAGACAACATTTCTTCCTCTACCATAGTGTTTAAAATATTAAACCAAAAGAATGAGCATGTTTCAGGGAAAAGGTGTCACCTCTCTTCTATAGATGGGGATCTACAACCTGAATTGCTGAGTGTAATTCTAAAATAAATGGAAAGAACTCTAGTTTCTTCAGAACATATTGCACAGTCATATTCAAAACAGATCTAAGGAAAGACATTGAATTTCCTGGTTTCTTCACAAGCTGCTTTAGCTTGAGTCAATTTTTAGTTCATAGTAATCAGGAGTCCATAGTGTATTGCGACTGAGACATGAGCTTTAATGAATAAGATAAAGAGATCCAATATACGTTGATTTCTGTCATCATGTATAATTTTTTGAAAATTTAGAATGGAGTGATTACTTTATTCATTTATCTAGACACTTTTTAATGTGTCATATATGCAGAGGGTTGTCAACTGTTATTTTTTAGGAAAATCTCAGACATTTCTAATACTGTACTTTGGAGATATTATATGCTACTGTGTTTTCAGTAAGGAAACTAAAGCTTAGGCACTTCTTTTGGTTTTTTTTTTTCCAAAAAATTTGTATGCTTTTTCTGTTCTATGTTCTTTAAATATTATTCCCATTTAGAGAGCTTTGGGAACATAGCCCTTTCCTTGCAGTGCTAATTAAGTTCACTCATTCATTGTAACAATAGCAGCAAAGAAAGATGAAAAAGCTGAAATAAATTGTCCCCTGGCAGCAAAACTAAAGTGTTGCTATGGTTAAAAATAACTCTTCTCCTCATCTCTCTCATTCTTTCTTATTGTAAGAACCTAAATTTACTTTCTGAAAGAAATACAATTCTATCAATACTACAATCTGGACAGCATGTAGACCATTAATATCATTGTGCAGTATATTCTAATGTTAAATTCAGATTCACAAAAGCTTTCCCTGAGTTAATAATTAGATTAAAATTATACCAGCAAAGGCCCTCTTTTTACCTATTAATACATGAAATTTAATTTTTCTGCTGGAAATCCATCAGTTTCAGGACACAGCCCTTATATACCTTTTGACAGTAAAATTAAAGACATGGGAAATTGCTGCAACTTTACTTCTTGCTACTTGAAAGACTGCTATAATTCATGAAAATGTCAGTTTTGCAATCCATTTATGATGAGCTGCATGGTTATACGGATTATTGTCTCAGGGACTAGGGGTAGTTTGAAAAAATAACACTCCCCAATTTTCATTTTATGTAACAATGGAGACAGGAGAATGAATTTATTCTGAAATAATAAAACTTCCTTTTTGTTGTATTTCTATATAAATTACTTGATTTAAAATTTGAAAATAAGCATGCTGGCTTATCTTATCGCTAGCAAACTGTAACTCTTTTAATACTGTATTTTCTACCAGACACAGTATTTTAGGTAAGTTTGGTTTTTTTTTCCGTTATGCATATAAAACAATATGAGGATAATAATTTGAGATTGACAGCAGATGACAGGTACCGTACAAGTCACTCTCCGGGTTGCTCTGTAACATGTCAGAAGGCAATAATCTGGCATTTTAAAGTCAGACTTGACTTTCACCAATTTATCCTGTTAATATACAACCATCATTAGTACATTTTCTCTACTCCAGATGCTTTTACAAATTTTGTAGCATAAGTGCAGATATTTAGTAGGATTCCACTCCTTTGCTCATGCAGCATTCTTGTAGGTGTTGTGTACTCCTAGATGTTGGGTAATCCATCCCAGTGCTGGGTTTGGTTTTCCATGGAGATTCCTTACTGGTTTCCCTGAACAACATTGTGTTATGAAGAACTCTGTCTGCTTAAATGCTTCTCCTTTATCTAAGTGGAAATAAAATAACATGCATTGATGTAGATGTACAAATTTTTCAAGTTTTATTTTCCAAACGATATAAAGATTGTTCTACTTGACTGGTATCCATACTTTCCTGTGATCATTCCAGTAGTGAGCGAAAAAAATAGCTTGACTGGAATCTGAGTGGGTAGCACTGATGAACATCACAGGTACATAAAATACTCTAAGGGATACTCCAATACTGGTTTTCTTACAAGGACAGGCTCAGCAAATGACCAAACCCAGTCTAGTTTTGCAGTGAAAATTTTACGTGGGTTTTGAATAAATGGCTAGGATTTTTCCCATCAGCTATGGAAGATATGAACAGTAAAAAACAAAAACAAAAACAAACAAACAAAAAACACCTGATTATTTTGCCTTAAAAAAAGGTAATTTGCTAAAGGCAAAAAATATTGTTTTACTCAGGACTTTGACTTAAACCAGATGTCTTAGAGATAACGATGGCTAACAGTGTCTCCAGCTGAAAACATATCAAAGAAGGGTTAATGAGAGAGAACAGACACGAGGAACACAAAAAGTCAGACAATTTAAAGATCTGAAAGTCAGCCTTCTGTGCAGTTGTCTGTGTTCAGACACAGTGTCATAGTGAACCTGAGTGAACGAGCACCCTGCAATGTGGTACCTATAAGGCAGTCTGCAGAATTAAAAATATACCAGTCTTTTGGTTTAAAAACTCCTTGAAAGGAGGGCGTAGAAAAGACTTTCCTACACCCTCCTTTCAAAGAGTTACAGTATAATTGACACGCAGCTGTGAACAGTCCTTCACTTACTCCACTTAGTGATTTACATGATAAAGGTGGCTCAAGAAGTTTGCATCAGAACTCTTCCTGTGGATTTATATTTGAGATAGACCTAAGCTGGAAATTTAGACCTAACAGTCCAAGGACAGCTTTCAATTGGTGGTGATAGGTATTTAGGATAAGCAACATTAGACTGATTTGCTATTGATATCTGAACAAAAGCAGGCCAGAATCAAACAACACGTCCAGTTTGTGTCCATTAGCTCTGTGTTTTGCTGCTCAGAGGGTTCAAGCAAAAATAAAGAAGCAAAAAGATGGAGCATGTATGCTAATACTAGTTTTTGTAGCAAAAATAATGGTTCCAACCTCATGAGAAGCTCAGCATAAATAAACTTCTGCATTTATGGAAACATCTACCAAAGTGAGTGAAATAGCCAGGGTAATCGTCCTATCTGGGCCAGAATGAGCTGCTGGTAGGAACAGGTGGTATAAAAACAAGCATGTGGAATACAGAAAATAGGATAATCAATGATACCAATTTATCATACAAAAGTGCAGGCAAATCTTTTGATTGTAATTAATAGTATCAGCATGTCAACAACAGCATCTTTGCAGTTTCATTCAGACTTGTTATTTAAATAGGAGAAAAAAATCTTTGAGTTATGACCAGTGGCAGCATTGGAGAATTTGTGAACATGAGTCAGATGTGGAAGTGGGGAAGAATATTATGTGCTGCAGGGAAGGATGCTCTTGAGGCTAGATATATGCAGACTGGTCTTATTTTTTTTATTTTTTTTTACTAAATTCTGCCAAATGCAGAGTGCATTACAAGAACGGCAGTTTGGAATCTTCTGTGTTATTGCTGTCTGTTTTTTATCACAGTAGAAAGTTGTGGCTTTGGCAAGCCCACAGCACTCATCAGTGAAGGATGGCTATGCTGTGTGCTACTCATCTATCTGGAACTCAGGACAAGTTTTGCTTCTGCTTTTCTTTCAGCAGAATAAACCACTGCAGTCACGTCTCTATAGTATTGAATTTATAGCCCTCCTGTGACAAAGGCTATATTTTAGGAAGCAAGGTGACCACTGTCAGGTATAGTTTCCAAAAGAGGTACATTTCTGCTTTTCCAATGCTCCTCTCTTCTGCCTACAGGCAACACCTCTGTGATGAAGCTCAGCTGAATGGGAACCCTGCTGAGCTACTGCCACCCTGACACCTGCACATGCTTCTCTAGAAGTGGCACATTTCTCTCACATCATTATTTTATCTGTCTAGAAAGACAGTCTTAAGCTCAAGTCCCCGTGAGAGGCGAATGAGACAATCACTGAAGGCAGGAGTTACAGCCTGCCCCTCATCTGCTACTGGGAGAGAGCAAGGCCAGAGGAGGCAGAGACCAAACTCAGACAGACTCGAATACTATCCCAAGAGGATTTGATGCACCTCTGGGAAGCGTCTGAGTCAGTCTCCTTTGAGATGCTTTGGCAATGTTTGCATGTGCTGACTACACTGCAGCAGGCTCTGGTTTGAATGCTCCTTCTCCTGTGCAGTTCAGCCCTATAAGCAGTGAATTTCCAGTTCTGGCTACAGGGAAATGGGAGAAAGGGAGGAAAGGCATGGAAGAAATCAATGGGCTGTCTCTCATTCTCTCTTCTTCTAGGAGTGGATGAAAGGGCCAGAGATAGATGGATACAGTCAAGCTGCTTTCAGCATGGAACATGATGTTCTGTTGGGGAAATTGAAGCAGACAAGTAGCCACTTCGTTTTCTGACGTGAACACTGCTATGTGCATGAACACTGAAATGTGTGCATGTGAGACAGATGAATGAGGAGAATAAGAGTAGGATACAGCTTTTCAGCTTTCCTGCTCTCCAGAGAGGGAAAAGAAAGAACAGGCAGGTAGATTACAAGGTGTCCTCATCTATGCTGATTCCTTCTTATTACAGGATACAGGATGATAATTCTACAAAAGGATAATTTTAATTTTAAAATAAAATAGGATACTGAGTCTTACATTCTTGCAATGATTCCTTGCAAGAGAAGACAAGGTAAGAGAAAATGCCCTTCAGACCTTTTTGATGAGTTTATTTACACAGAAATCCCTTTATACAAACTCAAGACAATTCCATTTATGTGATTAGTTTATACAGTATGCCAGCATCAGGACAGGAGTAACGTTTGTGGTTAGAGGGTCACAGCTGGAAGGTGGTGATATTTGCTGAAACTCCCAGGATACTGGGCTTATTCATCTTAAATGAAAGAGAAGAAAAAATGTACAAGAGGAAAACCTTGGTAAAATGAATGGTTTCACATATAACATTGACCAGTACTTTTTCTAGAATCACTAATCACTTCACTGGAGTCACGTGTTCTGGAACAGGTTATGTAACTCAGTGAAGTACATTTCAAGATGCCTATTACTAGTGGGATGACAACTTATAATTTTTATCACAGAACAGAAATTAAATCATTTTCAAAGACCATAGGAAGTCAGCGACAGTCAGGAACAGTCCCAAGTTCAACCAGCAGCCAAGTATTGTGCCTTGAAGGATTTAGGTCCAAGTATGAGATGCTGTTTTTCCTCAGATGCATTTTCTGTTTGCTTGCTCAGTGTATCTCTGCCGCAAAAATAACCACGACATTGTCGTCTGACTTACAAATACAGTAGTTTTCCAAAATATCAAAAGACTTAAAAGGCCTATCTGTCTTATCAATAAGTTCTGAATCCAAAGTAAGAATGGTGTCAAAGTGAGGCCCCCAAACAGTCTCTAGGTTGCCCATGTTTGGCCCTTTTTAAAATTAATTTTCAGGTGATAAAAGTCATTGGTTATGTATTAAGTCCATGATGTCCTATGTGAGAGGCATGGCTGCAAGAATTTTCTGTAAAATACTTTAAGGTTCACTAATGTGCAATATATTCATTTGAAATATAAGGGGAAATAAGTAAAAAGTATTAATAAATGAGTTTGGTTGTCATGGGAACCAATTGTCTCAGGTGCTCTGTTCCAATACAGCTATTAACCTCTAGTCCATATTTATTATTCAAGGGAAATAACTGACTCGAAAAAGGAAGATTGGTTGTCACAAAAAAGAGAAGCCAGTGTGCTAAAGTTGAGTCATTTGCATGCAATAAAAATGAATTAAAGAGGATGAATCTTCTTCAGCCCTAAAATGATTTGCATTTGGGTTATTGCTCTATTTTTCTCTGTTCTCAATATTATATGATGTCAAAAAAGAACTAGGAACAGCAGATCTGGAATGAAATAAAGTACCCTACAGCTATTGTATTCTGACTTAGATCTTTATCATGCTCTTTAAGATTTTCATCCTACCGTTACAGCTTGTTCTAGTACATATCTGGTGGGAAAATTCATAGGAAGGGCTCATTTTATTAATAATCTGATATTTTGGGGT
>WAAE01027243.1:0-19190 GCA_013400495.1 Nicator chloris | reverse complement strand
TGTGTGTGTACTTCTGTTCTGATGTATCTGTCTCAGAACCACAACAATCAGTGACATTTACTGATACTGATATTAAACAGAGATGGCAAAATTATGTACCATTATGGAAAAAAGGAAGAATTATTTATTACATGTTTCAGTTGGGCATCAGCAGGAAAACAATACAACGAATATAAAAGCCCCTTGGAAAAAGACAGAAGAATAAATACCAGGTTTGATATTGATAATTACATTTATTACAAGAAGTACTAAAATTTTAATGAAGTTAAGCATTTATTTAAATGCAGAACTAGAACACTTGAATCTAAGAACACCCAAGGAATTATCCACAAATGTCTATGAGCAGTTTAAAAGAGATGTTTTCAAATAGAATCTATGAAAAACTCACAGAGGGTTTCAAAAGCTGAACTGCAGTACTGGTGTTTTAAAAGGTTATAGGAGAGGAAATTAAAGGACAGCTAGGTTGATATCAATCTCAGATGGTTATAAAAAAGCTGGCATGAATGTAATCAGTAAATAATTAAGAGTTCAGTAGCATTCAAAATTGTCAGCCAATGCAGTTTAATGGAAAATGAGCCTTCTTATACAAACTTTACTGTTTTTTATGAGGTTGCAAGGCCAGTTGATAAACAGCCAATATGATGAATAAAATATTCAGGCTTCTGTAGGGTCTTGACTTCACATCACATGACTTCAAGGTTTAAAAAAGGATCTAATATAAAAGAAAGCTATCCATATTTCATGTACATATAATTGTGTCTACTACTTAGTTGCAGTAACAAAGTAGATGAGAAATTATTAGGCACTATGGATGATTTTTTTTGTGATTTCATGAATATATCTCAGCCCCATGTTATTCAGTGTCTATATTGGTAGTTTAAAATAAAATATAAATGAAGAGTGAGTAAAATTAATGAAAATACCAGAATAGAAAAAGTAATAAATACATAAAGAGGTAAACCAGGTAAACACATTAAGGTGAGACATCCAGTAGAATGAAGTACATATTAGCACTTTCTTTTTAAGATGAAGGGGTGAAAGATTGTGTTAGAATAAACATCAGATCACACTAGTGTGACTTGAGCTGATCTAACAGCTAGGTGATTATCCAACTGCACTCTCCCTAGACTATGAAAAACATGGAGGTCTGTTGTCTCCTTTACCTGCACACTGGAAAGGTTTATTTCTTCCTCTACCACTTCCAAGAAATAGAATGAAAGAAGATTACAGCTGTACAGGAAACTGCTGACATTTTGACATACAACCTTTACACTTCCGAGGCATTTGCCACTTATAACCCTGCCTTCCCTGCAGTCACTGACTACAGCTAACCTGTTCCTCCCGGGGTTTTCGCTCTAATCCTTACTTCCAATTTTGCCTCTCGCTTTGTACCTCCTTCCTTCATCCTCATAGGTATCTACACTTCAAGTCCACGTGTGTGGAATCTCACTTCAGTACTGTTCCAAAGATAATCAACAGAATTCATTTACCTAGATGTGATTCAGAAACTAAGCTTCATCACCACCTATGCAAGAAGAAAAGTAGCATTTCTGCACCACAAGGTGAGATTAATGATGCTATTACTTGACTACTATGACAAGTTCTGGTGCTTGTATTTTAAAAAAGATGCTACAATTTTAGAAGCTTTTGAAAATAACAACTAGAATGAGGAAGGATGAAGAAAATGGCTCATGTGAAGAAACTGCAAAAGCTTCATGTAGTGAAGTTCTTCAAGGACAGGACCTCATCACAATCTAAAAATGTCTAGCTGAGAAACTTTGTGGCGTTAGGCAAAATGAGATGCTGTGGTTTGAAGGCAAAGTCAGCTAAATCAGACTAGGTATAAAGGTAATTTCAGAGAGATATAAACAGAACAACTTTCCTGGGAAAACAATAGCTTCTCTATTGAGTCTACTTACAAATTAAGCTACTTAAAAAAAAAAAATCAAAAGGAAGTTAGCAACATAGTTGTTAACTGTGCTTCCGTGGTCTGTATTACATAAAATAAATAAGATTAAGTAAATGTAACAGTCCTTTTGGTTTTAAAATCTTAGCAATTTTCTATATACAAGCCTTTGCTCACTTTTGTATGCCTGGCATATTTTAGTTAATGGTTAAAAACATTGCGACAGTCACTTGACACAGTTACTGAACACCTATAGTGCATTTCCTATGGAATTTGGAAAGTCATCTGAAGAAAATTTCCAGAAATATGCTTCTGAAATTATGGTGGTATCTACTTAAGGTGAAGAAACCTTCTTAGTCCTTCTCTGAGCTCAATGGTTATGTGCTTACATCCTGCATCCATATGTGCTTTACCCAGGAGATAAACCAACCTTCTTTGAGAAAGGGCTGCTGGGTATCTGCCATAGCTCTGATACCTATAGTAAATCTGGACAAGTTGACCACTCTAAATGACTTAATCACTCATGCCAATTTCAGAATATGAGCTTTCTTGGCTCTGGTTTGGCCCATACTGGGTAATTGTTTGGTGTAGTCTTGATGATCTGTAATGCCGAATTTCATCCCAGGACCATTTTCCAGAGGAAGACACATTCGTTCCTTGATCTTCTGGCTATACACATATCAGAGAAACATCTCTATGTTACAAGGGTAGTTTAGATTATTTTCATCACTCATATTAAAATTTTCTTATTTTGCATGAGACTGTATGGGCTTCATTTGGGATTTCTCAAAAAAGTTAAAAGTCGTGCAAATCAGAGAGTATTTGACAACTCTTACCCTACAAGTACAGACTCTCACTTGTTCATTAGGAAGGTGCATAATAGCAAATTTTGTAATAAAAACCATAAGAGTTCCCTGGCATATGGACTGTTGTCTCTGTTCAGCCTGACAAATGTGCAAGAATTTGCAATGAGCACTGCACGTCCTATCAAGTGGGTTGTGATGGACGTGTCGAGTCATTTCTTAAACACTTCCAAGCATGGTGACTCCACCATGTCCTTGGGCAGTCTGTTCCAATGCTCATCCCCTCTTTCCATGAAGAAATTCTTCTTGATGTCTAATGTGAACCATCCCTGGTGCAGTCTGTGTTCTCTTGTTCTGTTACTCACCTGGAAGAAGAGGCCAACTCCCATCTGGCTCCACACTCCCTTCCAGTGCTTGTGGAGAGTGATAAGGTCTTTCCTGAGCCTCCTCTTCTCCAGGTTTAACAACCACATCACCCTCAGCTGCTCTTCATAAGACTTACTCTCTATACCCTTAACAATCCTTGCTGCCTTTCTCTTTGTTGGTGCTCACTCCAGCACCTCAATGTCCTTCTTGTAGTGAGGGCCCAAGAACTGAGCACACAACTTGAGGTGTGGCTTCGCCAATACCAAATACAGAGGGACAATCCCTGCCCTGGTCCTGCTGGCCACACTATTGCTGATACAGGCCAGGATGCCATTGGGCTTCTTGGCCACCTGGGCACAGCTGGCTCATGTTCAGCTGACTGTCGACCAACATCTCCAGGTCTTTTCCACTGGGCCTCTTTCCAGACACTTTAGTGATGTGGTTGTCATTATTTTCAAAGACAACAAAATCTTAATATCTGTCCTGGTGTTCTCTTTTCTGTGCTTGATTGGTCTGCTTACCCACCCTTGAGGCTTTGTCCACTAAACCAGCTAGAAAATTGACTGGAAAACAAAGCCTACTTAGCTTGCAATTAGGATGCCAAAAAAATCAGAATGATTAGATAATTCTTAGCACCAATTACAGTGGAAAAAGAAAAAAAAGAACAGAAAATAAGAAAGTGACAATCTTAAAGTATTAAAAAATCACTAAAAGGTCAAGAATAAGACTTTGAAATCCTCCAGGTGAGATTCAAAAAATAAACTTAGGTCATTCTTTAACTCTGTCCGCAAAGACTCTTTAATTTGGGCTTGTCAGATTATTTTTATTGACACACACATTTTAGGTATGAGTGAGTGAAAAAGAGAGTGGTCTGATAATCTGGTGGGTAAGTACTTGCATAGACTAAGAAGAGGAATATAGCATACATATTCTACTTTTATCAACATATTGATGTGAATCAAAAGACCTTATTTAAAAGGGAAATTAATCTTCAGTCCAGTCTATGTTACAGAGTAGGTAAAAAAAGAGGTTTGTAGTTTTATTCTCTGAGGAGAGTAAATGAATTAATGAGCTAGACACTAAAAAAGAGATCTTTCCAACTCTGTAATATTTTTTAGTGTGTCCTTTAATGCGTTTTTATTCTTTGTTTTTAAATTCAGTT
The DNA here is from genome assembly GCA_013400495.1 of Nicator chloris. Taxonomy (NCBI): domain Eukaryota; kingdom Metazoa; phylum Chordata; class Aves; order Passeriformes; family Pycnonotidae; genus Nicator; species Nicator chloris. The sequence goes on along the minus strand of WAAE01027243.1, from coordinate 14,953 downwards.
CATGGGTTTGGACTTTTCCTTGTTGCCGTGTTTTGTTTTATTTTATTTAGATTTAGTTGCTTAATAAAAACAGGATTTTTTAAATATCCAAAAGGCATAAGACTTAGCATGCAGGCTCATCCAATTTCCCACTATTTTCTTAATCTAATAGAGTTCATGAATATGTGTGATCACAGACACACATCTATGCATATATATATATATATGCATCTATATTTTTATTTTCTCTTTTCCACATGAACAAAAAAATACTGACAAAGTCCTAGGAAGAACTTATAAGTATACTCTACAGAAGAATATTTTGACTTTCAGGTATTATGGTTCAAACCAGGAAAAAAAAACAAACAAAAAACAAACAAAAAACAACAAACAAACAAACAAACAAACAAACAAAAATGAGAGCTAGGAAGGCCTACAACTGATAATAATGATGAAAGGGAGGATTCATTTCGTAGAAAATGTAGTATAATATTGTGAAGAAGAAAAAGACTATCACTGATATATCTTCTATATGTTAGCAGAGATACTGGAAATAAAAAGTTTGAGAACTGATAGTCATGGAACCGTAAATATTGAGAATAACCAGGACAATCAGAAAAAACACTGAGATCATTAAAGGTAGGATAACAGTACATGAATTAAGGCTTCAAAGAGTAGAAGAAAAGGGCATTTTTAGAGTAATGTAAAGACTATTAAAGCAAAAGAACATAGTTCCATTTTCTGAAAATCATACAAGAGTTTCCCAGTTACAACGTTGTGTCAAATGTGTAATAGGGAAGCTTTTATTGCTTAAATCATTTAAAACGACCAAATAACATACTTTGAAATAATATTGTACCAGAAGGAGGATGAACTAGTAGACTTTACCCTTTTAAGATGTCTCTGTCATTTCAGTGCTTTATCATAACCTATTTAATTAGTTATGAAAACATTAATCAATAGTGTCTTTTCTGCCAGTTCAAATATAGGAGCTTCTGAAACAGTTATTATAAAAATGCTATATTTATAACATCCATAAAAATTTTATTTTTGTTTTAATAGATGGTACTACTCTTATTAAGCCTTTCCTCAATTTTCTTTTCTTCTGAACTGCATAAATTCTTAACATTCTTTTGAGAACAGTATCAGGTCAGTATCATAATTATGAGAGTGTCTACAGGTCTTTCTCTGGATTGTGAACCCTCCTTTTTTTCACCTTTAACTTTTTTATTAATTAAAATATTAATTTTGAAATAAGGATCAGAGTTTCTGCTGTTTTGAAGACAAGAAGTATATTTACATTACACTACTTCATGCTTGTTCTCCTTTAAGGCTCTAGAAAGGATATGATAGGGTATATTCACATGGCTGAACTTGCCTGTTAATTATAATATCAGAAATGACAATATGTTTTTGAGAACACAAAGTAGCAGTGTCTGTACAGGGATATAATTTTATACAGGACTCCATTTGCACTGGAAACTGGTTTTGGGTGAGAGAAAGGAAGATTATTAAAAACAGGGTAAAGATGGACACATACCAGTGGTACTGAACCAATTGATACTGAGAAAATATTGTGCAAGTCAGTTTTTTAATATTATTGGGGTTTGGGAGGGATATCTGAATTCCAAAGAAACCAATATTATCTCTGATGTATTATAAACAGACAACTTTAATGGCAAAGCATCATTAGTCCTGTACTATCTTGGTGTTAATCTTCACATTGTATTGTTTTTGCATTACAATACTTTCAGTTGACTTTTCAATATTTTTAAGAGCAATCATTTCTAGCAATGACAGTGACAACCACTATCAACTATCCATTTTTTCTCACTGAACTTATAATGAAAATAGTTTAGCAGAATACATTTAAAGAGTCAGTCTGTATGATCTTGGTGTGAACAAATGCTGACACTTATGCCTAAAATTATTTTTATTCTTATATAATAAAGTCTTTAGCTGAAATGAATAGTTTAAATTTCAATTAATCATATAGTTAAAAATGCTGCTCTGCTAAATATAAGTTATAAACAAATCTCTTCTTACCCTTCATTTCTTCATTACGTTGTATTGCCACACATTTCCAGCTGTATAACAATTAAGAAATGTATTGAGAGAAGAATTGAAGGCATTAGCTTTTTTTTTTTTTTGAGAATACATGCCAAATCAGATATTGACACTCCAAGAAGGGCCTCTAGGCTGTTCTAAATGTTATTAATGACTCTTGCTAGGTTCAAAGATCTTTTGATGTGTCCTGCATAGGAATTGGATGTTCACCTGCTAAATTGGAGATTTAAAAACCAAGGTTTGGATCCAGAAATTGTGAAGATATTGCCAAGTGATCCTTTAATCAACTTTACTGTTATTGTTTATATAAGAAAGTTTTTATGACATTTTGTAGATGAAGAGCTTTTTTTTTTAATATTCCTCAAAAAAACCCCAATATTGATATAAAAAGATAGAGAAAAGTTGCTCATTACTTCATAGTAGTCACTTGCACTGCTTTGGCTGACAGTGATAGCAACAAAAACAGTATGTATTTCTGCAGAGGAGATTCTCCATTTTCATCACTTTCCCAATAAATTCAAAAGTTAGAAGCTTTGAATCGAGGTCACAGCCAGGATTAAAATCTTAGTGCTTCAGCTACAAAGAAAATACTGCATAACAGTTTCAAATTGGCTTTCTTATAAAATGGTGATGTTAGAACTATAGTGGACCATCAGCTGTGCAAAACAGACTTTCAGAGTCAAAATGTTATTTTACTTTTCATGAATCAATTTTGATCCTGAAATAAGTAGGCACCTTTCCAGCTGAACTTACCGAGAGTGACAGCCCTGGTCTATGATTAGGCACATTGGTCAACATTCACAATAGTAAAAATAACTGAGATACCTAAAACAGGTGAAGTCCAGTTGCTGTTCACTTTCTCAAATGTTAATAGCGAGAGAGATGGGAACACTCAGAAGGCATTTTGTGAGAATGCCTGCACACTCCCTTGGCAGATAGCCAGGACAACTAAGAAATAAAAATGTGAGTGCACCTAGTGTTTATGGAGATTGAACATAGTCAAAATGGTCTGCAGGGTGTTTGTCCTCAAAATGGTCACATTAAGGACCTAACAGCAGCCCAGCCTCATGAAGGGGTGCTGGGGAAGGGCCTGTGCCCACTGTGAGACGTCACATGTGACCAGCACTCAGTGCCACCTCACTTCTAGGTACAGGGGACCTTGCAGCGGGCTTTGCCACGCAGAGCTGGTGGGCTTGCACCTCTCACAGGAGGTGAGCAACTGGGAAACCTGTACTGCCGGAGAGGGATGCCACTGACCTCTGGCTGCAGTGTAGGGGAACTGTGACACGAAAATTTTGGAAGGTTTAGTTACTGAAGGGTGTTTAGAAACTTGTAGGACCTTATTAGCATTTTGTAAGTGTTTAGCATTGTGGTTTAACTGTTGCTGATATTGATCCTGAATATATAGCTCACTGATTTCCAGATAATTACGTGTCATTTATAAATCACTAAACTGCTTTGATCTTAATTTAGTTAAACTATTTGAACTGAGCAATTTTTCCCATCAACAAAATTCAGGGCATCTAAATGTTGAAATACCTTCAAGAGTTTCTGTTTCTCTCCAATAGCAATAGTTTTTGACTACTCTAACTTAGGAGCCTTATAAAAAAAGTGAAAGTATATCGGAGTTAATGCAACCAGCAACAGAATCTGAATAGGTATCTGAGTTGCAGGGAATGAAGCTGCAAGACCCCATTCACATACTAAAGAAATTATCACAAGTGGAACAACAATCCCTGGGGCAGAAATATTTAAATGAGTGAAACTGGATTTTAAAATCTTGTTCTGGAGAGTTGAACTGTTTCCAACAGTGAAAGACGGCTGCTAAAATCTCTCAAACTTTGTTGAAGTTGCTAAGCAATGGTAATGAAAAAGAACTACATTGTCCCACCAATACTGTGTAAGTGTCCAGTTTTTCTTGTTTTGTTTTTTCTCTTCAAGGGATGAAGAAGGACTGGATGGTCATGAAGATATGATAACTCCTGGGCTATTTTTTGCAAAGCAAGGACTACAGGCAAGTGTCCACACATCATGAAAGTGCTTCTATTTTACAGAGATCAAAAAAAGAAACAGAAGAATTAGTTAGGGCAGGCTATAAAGGGACCCAATAAACAACTAATTTCAATTATCTCATACAAATTAAGATGGTCTGGTCTCTGTTATAACATGTAGCCAGGGAAAGAAGAGGTGCAAGGGCCTTACACAGAGAAAAAGGTCTGTTAATTATGAAGTCTGGCAAAGGATCTTTTCTTTTAGATTACTGCAAGCAAATAGTTCTTAGTGTTTCCCCTACTTATTTTTATTTTATACTTTCATGGTGTTACCCAGCCATTTGAATGTAATTAAACAACAGAACTACTTTATGAAATGGTCTCTTTTCTTTCTCTTATTCTGGCTATCAGCATCTTGCACAGGAAAACAACAGGCATGCTGCCCCAAGCTCTACCTGCTGCACACACAGCCAGCCCTCCTCCCCCTCTGCTGTCACTCCTGCTGAGACTAACAGCAACCATGTGTCATCCCAGCTCCTCTTAAACTCCTTGATTCTCCTGAGATCTGCCTGTCTCTGCAAATCTGTTAACTGATTGTCTCCTACCATAACTAACTGACAACACTTAATACATTCTCTTACCTGTTCCTTCTTAATATTCACGTACACTCCATATACAATATGCACCAAGTGCAACTGGTGTCATAGCAGATGGATAGAGCAAAAAGTGTATATATTAGAGGAGAAAAAAAACACGTTTTTTTTTTTTTTGTCCATTCTTTTTTCTTTTCTAAGTAAGCAAAACATTTTTCTATTTTGTTTCCATTGAAAGCCCCATGGTACGTAAACAAGATAGAACAATTTTAGACATAGATTTCTTTGTATTTATTAGATTTTAAAGAAGAACAGTAGCTCTTTATTGCTCACATTTTTCAATAACTATTACAATTCTATTCTGCCAGAAAGACTCACTTCTGTCTGCCAATCAGTGTCAACAGCCAATCTCATCAATGTAACTGGACGTTTATTTCACAAAATTAACTTACATTCTGGTTAACATTATCGATTATGACAAGTGATACTGCATGATTACTAACTGGGTAACTACAAACATATGGAAAATCTCATTTCTGATTTCTCTACAATGTGGTTATCCAGGCGAGAAAGTCATAGTAGAAAATGGTGTAGAGTGTAAGAGTCATTGAAATATAAAATAATAATTGCTGCTCTACTGGTACCTTGATATATAATTAAACAATGCATGTTTTAAGAATTCTCATACTGCATATCCCCATGGCAGGCAACTACTTCCATGGGGAGCGTTTTGTAAATGGAGGAAATTACCGGGCTAAAAGCCAAATTATCACAGACACTGACAAAAGCAAGGAAAAAATCAGTGTGAAGGATAATACTCCAGGCTTGACTTGTTCCATTATACTTAGTCATTACAGAGAGGCTCTCAGGTCACTGAATGATTTGTTCTGCAATACCTGTAACTGTGCACAATAGGCTAAGTGAAAGGCAGAATCCATCATAACTTTAAATTGCCTTGCTTTTGTCAGTTTGGGCTGTATCTTTAACAATATTTAAGTATATAAGGAATATATACTACGGGGAATATTGTTATTTAAGACAGATTGTTCCTGAATTATCCAACCTAAAAAAATCTAAAAGAATATAACTAAAAGATTAAAAAAAACCCACGTCAGGTATGTGATACCTAAGCTTATTATCTGAAACTGAGTGACTTATCTTGCACGTATTTTGCCATGTCTATTCATTTGTTTGACAGACATCAGTTGCAATATTAAAGGAAAGAAGCTGGTCAAAGAGGCATATGAAAAATATTGAGCAGCAAAGCGTATTGGTGTTTTTTGGTTTTGATTTGGGAGTTTGTTTCTGGTTGTTTATTTGGGAGGGTCGGAGGGTTGGTAAGTTATTTTCTCCCTGTCCTACTTTTACTTTAATTAAAATAATTATTCAGTTAACAACATGGTTTTCTGTTTCAGGACTTTGATAAATGCTTATGCATGAACTGGTGGATATATGCACATTATGTCAGTGTCATCTTTAGATCGTGGGGAGTAGCTTTATGACTTCGACATCAAACCCACAAAATTTTTGTACTAATATGAAGATATAATGGAGTCAGAAATTCCAAAATTATTGTTTAAAAAAAATCAGCATCTAAATTCAAAGGTACTGAACGTTGTGCTTTTCTGGCAGTAGATTCACAGTGGGTTTCATACATGGACATGGACGTGGATTTGAACATAGAAGTGTGGACAGTGCCTCCAAGTACAATTTCAGGGAAGCTGGGGACTTAAGGCAGAGCTTAAACATCATAAAACAGTAGTAGATATGAGAGTAGTACTGTGGCCTTTGAGTTACATGTTCTGTTTAATGGCTTAATGTGAGTTCTACTTAACACCTTTAGCAATTATTTGGACAAAGGGATCAAATGTACCCTCAGTTATTTTGCAGGTGACACCCACTTGGGTAGGAGTGTTGATCTGCTGGACGGCAGGAAGGCTTCGAAGGGGAATCTGATGCCAATTGGGTGAAGTTCAACAAGGCCAGGTGCTGGGTCACAACAACCTCCTGTAATATTATGGGCTGGGGGAAGAGTGGCTGGAAAGAGGGCCAGGGGAAAAGGACCTGGGGGATTGGTTGACACCCAGCTGAACATGAGCCAGCTGTGCCCAGGTGGCCAAGAAGGCCAATGGCATCCTGGCCTGTATCAGCAATAGTGTGACCAGCAGGACCAGGGCAGTGACTGTCCCCCTGTCCTCAGCACTGGTGAGACCACATCATCAGTGCTGTATTCAGTTCTGGGCCCCTCATTACAAGGGCTTCGAGGTGCTTGAATGTGTCCAGAGAAGGACAACAAAAATGATGGAGGTTCTAAAAGCACAAGTCCTATGAAGAGCAGCTGAGGGATATGGGATTGTTTAACCTGGAGATCACTGTTGCTCTCTAAAACTACCTGAAAGGAAGTTGTGGAAAGATAGGATATTAGGATAAATTTCTTCACCAAAAGGGTTGTCAAGCCTTGAAATAAGCTGCCTGAGGAGAGCCTGAGCCACCATCCCTGGAAGTATTTACACTTAGGTGCATGTTTTAGTGTTTTAGTGGTAGACTTGGAAGTGACAGGTGAACACTTGCACTCTATGATCCTAAAGTTGTTCTCTAACCTAAATGATTCTATAATTCTACAACCACTGAGCTACATGGTACATATAAGATGTCTCACTTCCTTTGGCTCTAGCCCATTTCAATTCAGAGAAAATTTTTATTTGATACCATGCCAATGTTAAGGCTCTAAGTAGGACTGTTGAGACTGAAGGTGTTGTACAAATGTGAACAAGAAGGAGATTTAGGTGTCTGCAGGCCTTGATAGCCAGCTTAGTATGAATTTAGAAGAGCTAATTGATGTTTTAATATGCACAGAACCATAGAATATTTGTGTTGGAAGGTCTGGCCCTTCTGCTCCAACAGGGCCACTTATAGCTGACTGTCCAGGACTGTGTCCAGACAGTTTCTGGATATGTGAAGAGACGGAGACTCCACAACCTCCCTGAGTAACTTGTGCCAATGATCAGTCACTCTCATGTTTCCTGATGTTTAAGAGGAACATTCTCTGTTATACTTTATGCCACTGGTTCTGTCACTGGGCATCAATGAAAAGAGCCTTTGCTTCATTTCCTTTCCACCAGCACGTACCCAAATGTTGGGGTTAAACCTCCCTAGGTGCAGGACTTGCCACCTCTTTTCAGTGAAGTTTCACTGTATGAAATTTCTGCTGGCCTTCCATATTAAATGAAAATATTGAAATGTTACTTCCTCATACTTAACTTTGAGAAGCTAACTAACTTTAGGCAACTCAGATAAAAGTTTAGATAAGAAGAAAAGATCCACATCTCCTCACATAATCAATGGCAGTTCCTGCTTGTCTCTAGAATGCATAGAGGAAGTTTACTGTCATCTGAATAACTTGACATATAAACATGATTTACAGGTTTCTAAATCAGGGACAGGTTAGGAGTTCAGTTACCTGAAGCTTACATTTTCATAATTCCAGAGTGCAGCAGTCTTCAGAAGGCAGAATAAAACCAGTCAGAGAAGTCAATGCTGCTGTCTCATCCTTCTTAAAGTGGAAGGATCAGTCTGGACCTCCAAAACCTTGCTGGATTTAGTCCTGAGCTCCTGTGTTAAAAAGAAAAAAACCCTGGATTTGTATCTGGTACTAAGCCTTATAAGTTTAAAAACTTATTTCTCACTGGTTTACATAAAACAATTGTCCTGAGTACTGAAAATTGAGCAAATAAAAAAATTGGGAAAGGAACTATGGTTATTGGTTTACATATTTTATTCTTCCTAAAAAGGAAATATAGCAAACTACATGTTACAGGAATTGTTTTAAGGAATAAATTAGTACTTGTAGCCTTGTTCATCTGTTCAACTCATTATCTGGAAAAGTATTTAAGCGACAAATGAAAACCACATAAGTAGTTAATGCGACAATGTTGGAGTTGAGCAACAGCAATGACTGCTGAGAATTAACAGAACAGTGTGATAATATGTTTTGGGACTAATAAAACAAAGCATGACTATTCAATAGGACTCTGAACACTAGGAAAATGTTTGGCAGGTGGAGAGGATTGGCTCACAGATTGCCTGCCTGCTGATGCTCTGCAGCGCAGCAATGTAACGGAGGTTGCAGAAGTGCTACTGATATGAGGTATGGCACAATTCCAGGCTAATATACCTGTTCATCATTTATTCTGCATCAATATGGTTCTTCCTACATGACACTGTACTGTGTCATGTAAATGTATCTTTACAGAGAAGGGACTAGGAAAGAAGTTGTGGCAAAAAATCTTCAGCAACAGGAAGGCAGCTTCAGTGTCCTGTTATGTTTTATTTTCACAGAATTCAACAGCACATTTCCTGCTGATTTTGGTTGCTCATGGTCAGATTGCTGGTGTGCAGATGATTCACAGAAAAAGTACCAATATTAGTGAAACATGTAGCTACATGGATTATAAAAGTTGTTTCATCCATCACAGTCAATTTTGGTTGATAAATTAATAAAGCTGAAAAATCTGTAAAAGTAGGACCCCTACATGTAAATTTATGAAAAGCAAATTAGCTACATATCATTCCTGCCTCTGTGAACACTTTTTATATACAGAAATACTCCTTCAACAACTGCTGTCTTATAACTAAGCCAAGGAACATACATGAAAAATATAAACTACAAGCTTGTAGCAGTAGAAATGTAATTTTAGTTTATTTCTTTGCTGAGGTATGGAAGTGTAGATAGCTTGTTTTGATACCACAAAATCAATTCAGTCTTTTTGGCTGTGAAAAACTACCAGTTTTTGCTTAGCAAGTACTTGTGAATTTGATTTATTATGAATATTTTCTACTTCGCAGCAAAGAACTTTTTTATTTTTTATTATTATTTTTTAATATATATGAAATGGCAAGTTTCCAAGTCTAAAAACTGCCTTTCATTTGTATGAAAAATAAGAAAAACCTTGAGGTGAAACCATAAGAATATATCTCCATTTCCATACTATAACAAAGCCCCTTTTTTACACACATGTCATTCATGTCTTCATTCCCACTTTTCAAGTTTGTTTTTTTTCTTCCTAATTTCTAATATAATTTGATCTTTTTTTTTTCTTTTTAATACAAGGTCTTGTAAATGTAAATTTTCTTTTAAATCATATTACTTTAACATTTTCATAATTATATTTCTTACGAATATGTTAATGACAGATTCTTACTCTTTGTGCAGTCAGTCATTAAATATATTCATGTGTTGCATGATAGGGAAAGCACAAACAGTTCTATAAAGGATTATAATTTATAGACAAGCATCATAGTCCCAAGCACCTTTAATGATAGGAGGTCTGCCTAGGGAAAATACATAAAAAGACTAGTGATTTGGGCATTGCTCATATAAGGCTTGATGCCTATGACCAACATAAAACACTATAATAATCTTGAAATTAATGGGATGAGTCTCATTTAAGCAACATTGGCTAGTTGATTAACTGTAATGCATCAACAATATATTTCCAGAACTGACTTAATAGGCACAATAAGTGATAAAACTGCAAAATCTGAGAAGAATTACCCCCAGTAGCATAACTTGAACTCACTGAATAATGGCTTAAATTTATTGGAACACAGCCCATCCCATATAAGACAGTAAACAAATCACATAAAGAGCATAAAAATATACATATCTGCTCATGGTAGGTATAGTTTACCTTTTGACACTGTTACATTTCTCCAATCAGAATAAACTGGATTGGGCACAAGACATATTAATTCAAGGACAAAAAAAAAGTCCTTTTCAAATGTATATTTTTATTAAGCTTTCTAAATATTAAGTTTACCTTATCATCAGTTTTATTCTGCCATCATTTTTCATTGCCAGTTGTGGATATTTCCATTATTCCCTGAATGTCTTACAAGCATTGATGAGTTATTAGCAAGACATTATACATGTGTACATTTTCTGGTTTAATAGTTTTGCAATAGTCTAGTCTATGTCATGGAAGTCCAGTTTCATGATATGGTTTCAGAAAAATGTCTGAAATACTTGCATAGTTCTTTGTGGTTAAATATTTATATGATACTTTACAATAAATAATCGTTAGAACCCCTGTAATACAACCTAATGGCAAAATTAAATTGTATTTTTAGCTATATATGAATTCTAAGCTCAAGTGTATTTGTTATCAGTTGTATGTGTAGGATAATACTAATTGTTATTTTATGAGTTAGCTCTAACTGTCCTGTAACAAAACATGACTTCCAGTGCTACTAAAATTTACGTGCTTCTGTATGAAGCTAACTAAAATCAGTAGAATCAAATTCTGATTTCGACTTGGTTTTTTTTTTTAGGGAAGAAACAAATTATCATATATTATAAAATTTTTCTACACTCATTGTATTTTTGAGATCTTGCTGTCCCCTTCCATGACCTTTTCACAGAATATTAACTTTTTTTTTCTCTTTAACTCATAAACAGCATTCATACAGACATTTAAGTTACAATTGTTTTTATTTCCTTTACAGAAAACAGACAAAGTAGAAAATTATATACGTTGTTTGCTGACGTCTTTCTATACATAATTGTTTATTTTCAACAACAAATAGATACAAAGGTGTGGGGAGGAATAACAAGCATGTACAGGGTGCAGCATATACACCCTGCAGCGTGATATGGAAAAGAAAGGCCTCATATGCAAAAGAGGGCAGCAGGGTGTCCAGCCCAAGTGTATGACATAGATAGGGAGGCACCTTACAGGTAATTATGGGAAGTGGATTCCCATGGGGTTCCCTTTTTGGGATTGCCTTACAGGAAAAGCATTGTGGAGAAGCTCTGCTCTCTTGGTTTTGGGAAATAAAACATCTGGGCACATCTTGGTTTTGGGAATTAAAACATCTGGGCACATCTCTGAAGTGTCCGTGCACAGCACAATGTTACATGTACAGAGAAGTTAGAGGGGCTTTTTTTGTTTGGTTGGTTTGTTTTAATTTGTGAGGGTTTTTTAAAATGTTTAAGAACTAGACTACTTTTTATTGGTTAAATTGATTTTTTTTACTGTGATCTCTAGGTAGTCTTTGGGGTTTTTTTGTTCTTTTGTTTTGTTTTGTTTTTATTTTTTAAACTAACTACAACATTGGCAAACTTAAAGACTGACCAGTGAGACAACTATAGTAATGACTAAATCAAATCTGGTGTGTTTTTGCTATCTGATTTTCAGAGACTGGGTCCTTAGGCTACAGAAGAAGGGATAATCCAAATAAAACACAAGGGAAGAAGGAAAATATTTCCTTATTGCATTCACTCAAACAACCCATGATCCTATAAGAATTTTATTTTCCTTTTCTGATTGAAGGTGTTCATCTTAGCCTAATATTAACCTTAGGTTAATAGCTATCAACCTCTAATTTGTTCAGATGCACATCAGGTGCCATTAATCACACCCAAATATAGAAAAATAAACTGAAAATATCTTGGAAGACCCCTTTTATTAAAAATGGGCTCAATTTTTTAATAATTTCCCTGATCTGGGGACACTGAATTTAGGATGAAGATAATTTCACCCTAAAAGTGCCTACTAAGTCATTTTGACAATTATCATTGACTCCATCTGCTAGCTAAAAAATGTACTGACCATAAGTAACTGGTGTTAAGACAATTACAGCAGAAACTTTGACAGCTAAAAAGTTTTATTCCAGTCCCACATTCAGCTGGATTAATCTTGCCCATTCAGTCAAGAATGAAATTAGGGTGCTAATTTTTTGGAGCTGAGTCAAGAAATACAGGTGGCTCTCTATGCCCCAAATTAAATGTTTCAGTTTCTACATCACGTTTGAAATGTGTGTATGTTTTCCCAGGGAACTTGGAGAAGGATAAGTCTTAAATGTTGTTTTTCCCACCAGTAGGATTTCTTGTTTAACCCTGAGCTCTTCTTGCTTAGATCGTAAATTTTTGACTGTTTCTAGCGAAAAGCAATGCCCCCTTTGGTGCTTAGTTGTACCTGCCATGTTCTAAGGGAAAGGGAGGATCCTCACAAAGGGTTCTGTGTTCAAATGCAGAAAGAGTTTTCTTTGAGTGACTATTATTTTATATAAAGACAAGCTAAAATCTGAGCAGTGCAAGCTCTGTATTTTTGGGTACATAACTCCTGAGAAACCTAGCTGGGAACTACAGAGGAAAATATGGTGTAAGTCAAACTTCAAAGCAGAATTGATAGACCAAACCAGCCTAGTAGCCTGGCTGGATTTCTGCACTCCTTTTTGGGAGGGAAAAAAATATATTTTAGATACCCTAAAGAATGTTTTAAAACTGAAGCAGATGTATATAAGATTGGCAGCATGCCTTAAAAAATGTTACATACAAATTTCAAGACAGAAAGATGCATTCTAGCTGTCAGAAAGCAAATTGCGTGTTTGTGATACAATGGAAGTTCATAAACTTTTCTTATGTAATTTTGATAAGAGCAAGCCACTGCTTTGAGAATGATTGAGACTAGTTTGGAAACAGGTGAAACATTGAAAGACAACAATCTTTTTAATTGCAGAGAAGCACCAAGCCAGACTGTGATTTCAGAAGAAAAAATAAATTATGTCTTAAAAGTTGATCCAAAATGTTCTTTCTTGGTAACTTTGCAAGAGTAGTTTATGACCCAGTAACCAGAAGGGTTGTTTCCATCCCTCCAGTGTCAGTGGACCTGTATTGCAGCCCATTCACTTGTAATTTTCTCACTATGAGAGGGTAAGCTCTCAGTGCTTTGATCCATCATGCTGTTATAATGAACCCATTTGACATTGGCTGAACTCCAGATGGCACGTTCAACAGGCATTGTTGTTCTTCAAAGGCTCTGGAAACATTAGCTTTAACCTTTGTAAGTCCTGTACTGATGTTTGCCTCCATTTAATACACCCTCCCTTTAAAGCTGTCTTCATTCCATATTAATTTGCTAGCTTGTTTCATCAATATTTAAGATCTTAGAGCGAACAGCTTCCTAATGAAATATTTTCCATTTTGGTGTGGGATGTTTGGCCTCAAAAGCCACTGTTAGCTAACAGTATCCTATATTTGGTACAAATGGTGAGGTTTAGGCAGTGGGAAGGGTGCTGCAGGGATAGCCTTTATGAAACAAGGCCAGTAGCTGCCTTGTGATAGGCACAGCCAGTTTCAGATGGTTCCAAGGGCTCCAGACAGACCCACTACTGGCCATAGCTGAGGCTGGCAGTAAAGCTGGTGGCAGAAAGTTAAGAAAGAGCAAAATCCTGAGAATAAAAAAGGAACAAAAAACTCAAAGCAGTAGGTAGTGCTCTGTGACAGCACAGGTAAGACCCAGAAAGAGCCTGTGGCCCATGGGTAACCCACACCTGAGCAGATACTTCTCCAGAAAGACTGCAGGCCATGGAGGACTCGCACTAATGCACAGGAAACATGGAAGAAGGGAGGAGCACCAGAAGACAAAGGAATGAGAACAAAGCATGGCAGATAGAAACTCTTGTATCCTGACCACAACATCCTGCACCACCCATCGCTGCACCAAAGGGACAGAAAGCAGCCCGTGTGATAACAAGGAGAGTGGATAGCAGGAAGGGGGATGAAAAGTATCGGGAGTGAAGCAAAGCTTTTGAAGGGGGAAGGAGGTGTTTTGGCTAAATTTTTGTTTACACATTTTTCCTCAAGGAGCTTTTTCCTGCTTTTTAAAAAGATTTTAATTAATTTGGCAATAAATGTAATTCCCCTGAACTGAGCCTTTTGTACCCGTAGCATACCCAAATCATGCTCTGTGTGGCTTCCTACACAAATCAAAACAACTATGCCAAACTATGCAGAGTCCCACCCCCTGCCCCTGCCCCTGCCAATGCAATGTCAGGAAAACAGATTAAAAAAAAAATGCTGTATCCCGAGATGATGGCTACTGTTAACCGTGTTATTGTCCCTATCAGAGTAGGTATTTTCCTGGGTGGGTTAGTCTGTAAAAAACATTAGTGATCTTAATAGACATACCGTGTGCTGATGTTCTGTTTATTTCTGTGTTTTTAAGGTTTTGTGGTTTTTTTCAGTGAAGAAAATAATGTAGCAGTTAAAAGCTTGCTGTGGGGGGGGAAAAAAAAAGGTAGACATTAAGTTAATTACTGTGTTTAAGGCAATAAAACTTACTTGGTAAATATTTCAAGTGTTAATCCAAGCCTCTATCTTTAATACTTTTTAGAAATGGAAGGTATGTCAAAGTGATATGTAAGGAATCAATTCTAATTTAATTTCTGTCTCTTGAACATCTGTTGAGAAATCTGTAACTTATCCTGTAGCTACCGGAAACTTTTTTATGTAGACAAAAACATCTTTCTTTCTTTCTTTCT
>WAAE01027241.1:0-10736 GCA_013400495.1 Nicator chloris | reverse complement strand
AAGATGTGTCCCCTGACAGACAACACTGGTACACTGGTAACAACAACTGAGGGGAAAGCTGAGGTGCTCAATAACTTGTTTTGCCGCAGTCTTCAGTGGTAACCCCTCTTCCCTCTTTGAGTGCATGGAGAGCAAGATGGGGACTGGGGGAGTAACAACTTCTTACTAAGGGGAACCTGTGATTGATTTTTTTTCTCATTTTGTTTTGTATGCATATGTAGCTTTTGTCTATTAAACTGTCCTTACCTCAACTGTAGAGTTTTTTGCACTTTCACAGTTCTGATTCTTCCTCCAATCCCACTGGTAGTGAGTGAGGAAGGAGCTCAGAGAAAAAAAACACAGGAACATATTTCCTGTGTCAGACCACAGAATAAAATTTCATTTTCTAATCTTCTGAGAAATAAGCCAAGTAGCATTATATAATGACATTATAGGAAAAGCAAGATAAAGACAACTTTTTGTTCAGAACACACCACTTAAATGAACATTATCTGCTATAATAACACCATAAAGCACAAGGCATAGCAGAGAACTTAAATCAATTACAACATTAATTACATTGATTATGCATATAATAAGCAATATCTGTTTCAAATATTTGATTCAAATATGCTTGGGAAGAGGAAGATGATTCATTTGTTCATTTTTTACCACAATAGCTTTTATTTTGTTGTGCTCTTTTTGTTGGTGTTTAAAACAGTGGAATTAGATGTGGTCCTTTAGTGTTGTAAATTAGAATGCCAAATGTCTCCTATATTGAGGCTATCATGCAAGTATTAAATACAGTCCTCACTGTTGCAATCAATACAATTATATACTCCAGTTAAAATTAGATTACTTTCTGAGACAGTAAACAAACAAACAGCCAAACAAACAAAACTTGAACTGTTGCATGTGGTTTTTTTCCATGTATGAAGCACTTCAGATTTTGTAAGATGATGATAAATGAGTTTGATGTCATTACACACAATGGGCCTGGAAAATTGCATATTTACACTTTAGGATCGTCATAACAAGGTCTATATAGTATTATGAAAACTTTTGCTTTGACACTCCATCTCACCTTATAAGAGAAAATTATTTGCTGACTACAAAGAGGTAGTAGCATATAGAGGTGATGACAATGATGACGATGATGATGCTTTATTTGCCTTATATGCATCAGATTTGTCACACGGCATAACAATCATTATGTGTTCAAGGACCACAGTTTAGCTGAGCAGGAATATCTCAGATCATTTGCTGATTTAAATAAAACAAAACTAAAAAAATAGTATAAAAAGCCTCATTTTCTTTCAATATATTTCTCTGTACCTTATTCCTTCTTACACTGGTTGAGTTGTATGTAGGTTTCATGTGCTAGACTAATACTAAGATGTCATCTTCTGGCCTTAGATAATAAAATACAAATGATTTCTCTATATATTCAAAATTAAAATCTGTATTAATGTGAAAATCAGGAATAGATCATGAGTAAAACCAGGTTCAATTTTGCAGCAAGAGACCGTAACTACCAGAATATGAAAATATGCTCTTAATATTAAACCAAAAATGGAAAAAATGAAGGCAAGATCTAACCTCTAAACATTTCAGTCGGTATGAAGGCTGGTAAACTTTTTCTCACATAATCAAGAAACACAGTCTTGGAATTTCATATATAACCATTATTTTGGCTTTCATATTTGCCTGTTTTTTCTTTGCATTTAGGCATTATCAGTCTAAAGAGCAGTAAGCAGTTTTATCAAGCATGCTCAAAGAACGCAAAGTTTCTTCTAAGACGTTTGGATTGTCAGCTTTGGCAAGCACTTTATAAGGCATCTGAATGATTCATCAATCCAAGGCCAACAAAGTCACAGAAACCCAGTTCCAAACTTAGAGAGAAGCAAAACAGCCAGGAAATGTAAGAAATTGCCCTTCACTGTTGGAATGCCATTTTGCCATTTGTGAGATCTGACAACGATTGATAAAGAGACATGGACTCCATGGTTTGCACACATGAAGCTGTTTATTGATTCGCAAAGCTGAGCTTGTATACCTTTCCATTCTATAACCAAGCAACACTGCTTAATTCCGTGCCTTGTACTAACTAACACAGGTATGTACTGTCTTACATAAGTTCTGCTTGCCGAGCACGTATCGTACCAAGCACGCCGCTGTCTTCTGCATTCCTCTTTCAAAGTTCTGCTTTCTTCTGCCAAGGCTTGCGGCCTACTAATGCTGACATGTCCACTTCTGTCATGAGCTGAAGAGTGCTCCCAGCTCAGCTCTCCAGCTGTACTCCTACAAGATCAAATCTGCAGAATTCAGAACAAGCATCAGTCTTTTCCCCCGTGCTAAAGGGTTTTTCTGAACCAGACTGATGGTGGCCTATTTTGAAAATTGCTTTGGGAGTAGGTCAATCTAAAATTACAGCTTCAGTCCAACCATTTGTTCTGAAAACATCCTGGCTTCATCAGGCCTGATAGATCTCTGGATACTGCTGTCAAAAAGACCCATGTGGCAGCAAGGCACCATAACCTTGCAGGGTTCTGGAAAGAAAAAAGGAAGGACATGTATAGGTGGGGTTTGAAGGCAGAAGAATACACTTTCACTGTAATAATCTTGTGCTTATTTATTTAATGATTTTTTAATTCTTATTTATTTCAAACTAGAAAACATTTATGGAAAGATCATAGTACTTACATCACAACTAGAA
This sequence comes from Nicator chloris, assembly GCA_013400495.1. Classification (NCBI taxonomy): domain Eukaryota; kingdom Metazoa; phylum Chordata; class Aves; order Passeriformes; family Pycnonotidae; genus Nicator; species Nicator chloris. Next base: position 8,041 of record WAAE01027241.1, on the reverse strand, counting down.
AATATGCATAACTGGAAGATAGGGATAAGTTTTCTTTCTTAAAGAGGAGAAATCAGAATCAGCTTTATTGAAAGACATGGTATGTTGTATGCAGAGCAACTACATGAATATTAGCAAAACTATCCTCTGGATTTTCCCTGACAACGTTATGTTAATTAGTTTTTGCAACTATAGAAAAAACCTCAACACATTAACTTGATGAAACTACAGATTTACACCAACCTGAGAGAAAAGGATAGCCCATTTTCTAAAATGGAGAGAGGCTTATTAGGATGTCATTTACTCTTCTTTAGCTGCAAATGAGATCTTCACTTGTGAATGTGAACAAAAGTCAATAATTTGCAATATTACAAGGAATATTGGGAAAAACACCAGCCTTCCTGGTGAGTTCTTAATTGTCTGAACATTATCAGTGTCATTAAGCATCTCTTGTGCAGAATGCAAGAGATTTTTTTCCTAAATGGCCTCTCAGGAAACACTTCTGGGACAACATATTGCATTTAGGACACTCCAAAGCATATTTACTCTGCACAGAGCCTCCCCTTATGAGTCTGCTGCATCCTTTTTTCTCTGCTCTTTCTTAGCACTTTTTACCATCCCATCAGAACCAGACATCAGAGCTTCCCTGATGCCTCATCATTAGGTTTTAGCTCTCCTTCACCTCCCCCAACATTTCACCCTTTGTCAGCTCATCATGGAGGCTCAGATTCAGAACATGGCATGGCAAATTTCATCAGTTTCTTCAGACTTCAACAAAGCTCTATGGCTTATTTTGTGTTGGGTATACTTTCCCTGCACCTCCACACCCTTGAGTTCAGTCTTTGCCTTGCTCAGAGACCAGAAGACATGGAAATGCCTTTCCTCTTTGAATTACAATTTGAGAATTGTACAGGGAAAACACAGGGAATCATTTCAAGGTCTTAATGTTCTCGTCAATATTTCAAAACATCTTATCTGTATTCAAAAATGTGCCTAAAGCTGTGTGAAGAAACAGATCAAGCTTTGTGAAGGTAAAAAAGGGACTTTTACAATAATAAAGGAGTTCTCCAAAATGTGCTAGCTCTGAGAACCTAAATGTTTTAGGAACTGTAGGAGATCTCCAGCTTAAATTTATAAATCAGCATTTTGTGATTAGTCAGGGAAGTACAAAAACTAAGGAGAGAAAAAATAAGATATATTGAACTTGAATCTTAAATATATTCACAAATTATTTCAACATTTGGACATTTTGATTAAATTAGTACTAGCATGGGGGCTGAGTCTGAGTAGTTCTCACTTATCACAAGCCATATTAAAAAAATGTACTGGTTTATGTCTGGATAGCATTCATTCAGCTATTGAAAAACTGTACATGACGTTGCTTTCTGGGGTACCTAAATGCATCTCTTTTGTTAGATTATAGATGAAACTCAGAAGACTGAAAATAATTCAAGATTGGATCCTCCCAAGACTATTTTGGAGTCTATATTTGACCAATATAGAGAATATAAAACAGTCTTATTATTTGAGTACATTTTCCGGGGATTCATGAAAAATTTCTTTTTATGTTTGTTGTAGGCATGAATATAATCACAATGCTTGATAGCAGAGAAACAAAAACGACAAAACACATGCAAAAACAGAAACAAACGAGCAAACAAAATGTAAGGTTTTGTTTATAATTCAGATGCTCATGATATGAACCAAACTGAAGAATGGAATGAAAACACACTAAGTATAAAGTTTAATGAGCACTGAGAGGTTACTTCAGCAAGAGAATGAGAAATAGCAAATCGTACAATGATGTGGGTTGGAAGACACTTCCAAGGTCATGTGGCATCTCTTTAACTGGAGCGGGCTGCTCAAAGCCGCATCCCACATGACCTTGAACACTTCTACAGGTGGAGCATCCACATCTCTGGGGTAATTCTTCCTGCATCTCACCACCCTTTTCATAAAAACTTTTTCCTTATGCCCAATGTAAGCTATATTCTTTCCATTTAAAACTGTTGCCCTTTGTCCTGTCAATGTAAGTCTTAGTAAAAAGTTTGTCTTCCTTATAAGCCAAATACACATATTAAGTATTGAAAGGCTGCAGTAAGGTCTCCCTAGAGTCTTCTCCAAGGGGGAAAAACCCACAGCTCTCTCAGCCTTTCTTCTTAAGAGAGTGTTACAGCTCTCTGATCATTTTTAGGACCATTCTATGAACTCACTCCAGCAGTTCCATGTCCTTCCTGTGCTGGGTTCCAGCTGGGGTCTCACCAGGGCAGAGCAGAGGGGCAGAATCCCCTCCCTGCCCTGCTGCCCACACTGCTTTGGGTGCAGCCCAGGACACTTCTGGCTTTCTGGGCTGAGTGTATATGGCTAGACCACGCCTAATTTTTCACCCACCAGTATACCCAAGTCTATTTCCACAAGGCTGGTCTCAATCCCTTCATCATCTAGAACATGCACAATATCTGTTATATTAAGTCATGGTGACTGCTCAAAATCCCACTCTTTATGCTCCTGGTCCAATAATTTCAAATAAATTTGAATGTAAATACCAGTGGAATTTATTCAGCACCACAGCATTCAAGAACTTTCTGTTTTGGTGCTTCTGGTGTACAGAGCAGTAAGATATGTAGGAAATGTGTCATGCAATTCGCTTGAAGTCCTTTTTCTTTGGTCCATCTCATAATGAAAGAAAAACAAATGAGGTTTTCTGTATCCAGAGAAAAACCTTCTAATTTTTACTTTCTAAACTTTACAAATTTTTGTCCGATCTGCTTTGTAAGCATCCTTATTCTGCCTGATGTTTTATTTCATTGCTGAAAAGCACGGTCAAAATCAAGTGAATATCACTTAGTCTGTCAAGTTATTATGCTAAATTGAGCCTTTCTACAATTTGCAGTAAGTTCATCTACAAACAACAGTCTGGACAGTAATGTTTCAAACATTTTTTTATGTCCTGTAGCAGGAAAACCTGTAGAAATATTAGGTTTCAAGGAGAAGACTGAACTATGTGAAGTTGGCAACACAGGAAGTGCTGCGAAATACTATAAATGTGTCAAAGCAGCAAACGCCCAACACAAAGGTGTTTATCCTTTCTTGTTTTATCCTCAATACAAGAAAGATATGTTAAAGAAGGTGCAGAGGAAGCCACAAAGAACCCAAGGGGCTGGAGCACTTCTGTGAAACAGGCTGAGGGAGCTGGGTTGCTCAGCCTGGAGAAGGTTCCAGGGAGGCCTCATTGTGGCCTTCCAGTACCCAAAGGAGACCTGCAAAGAGCTGTGGGAGCAACTTTTTATATGCACAGATAACAACAGGGCAAGAGACGATGGTTTTAAACTGAAAGAGAGTAGCTTTAGGTCTTTAGATACCAGGACACAATTCTTCATTGTGAGGATGATGAAGTACTGGAAAAGGTTGCCCAGAGAAGGTGCAGATGCCCCATCCCTGGGAGTGATCAAGGCCATGTTGGCTGGGACTTAGAGCAACCCTGTCTAGTGAAAGGTGTCTCTGCCCATGGCAGATGGGCTGAAACCTGATGATTTTTAAGGTCCTTTCTAACCCATACCATTCTATAATTCTATTATTCTCTCTTCTTGGAGAATGACCCAGATTATACAGAATTTTTTAGTTCAGCAATTTATCAGGTGTAATGATATGTAAAGTTTGATTAATATTTGCCATCATCTTAAACACACTTATAAAGACACCCTCAGATCAGTGTTCCTGGCCTTTCTTTAGAAAATCTGTTCTCTCTTCCCTTCCATATAAGGAGTAAAAATATCTATACTCATGTTGTTTCTATCCTCTTGGAACACTGCTATTTCTAAAGAAATTAACACATAGCCCAAATTTATTGTCAGGAAAAGAATAGTCTAATTTGCTCTAAAATATTCATGCATTTAAAGGGAAGAAAAAAGAGAGAAATAGGAGATCATATGTTTTCTTGACACAAACCTTTCCAGAGAACAGTAATGGTACTGGTATGACTTTTGTTGAGATTAAATATTCATGAAGCAGGTTTTATTGTTTTTAATTAGAGGTGAAGAAATAAATTGTAAGGAATAATTTTCCAGGTCAGGTTGGTCTACATTTTTTTACTGCAGTTATCTCTGAAGATATCAGTAATTCAAAACTATCCATCAAACAGTTACAAAGAAAATTCTTTGTCTATCACATATTTTGGGGTTGCTTGATCAGAATATTAAACGGTAACACTTAAATGATTTTAACTGGTCACATGATGTAGCTCCTTTTCTTCACTAGATGTGCTTTAATTAGTAAATTAAGCCAGAATTATTCATTGTGAAATTACATTTATTTCTTAATTTGGTTTAGGCTGATTTTGGTGAGGCAAAAATCCCAAGTAAGCAAATGCAAACATGACAAAAATTCACTTAGTTTAATGACTGGACCATTTTCAGAAACTAAAGAGGATACGTATGCATCTGAATCCTATTTTAATTTAATATAAGCACTGGAATAGTAAAAAGATTAAAAGAAACCATGATTGAAAAATATATGTAAATGAAGACAAAGTAATCAAGAAAAGTAAAGTAGTCAAGCAGAAAGTAAATATACTTTACTTCCAATCAGAAAGAAATAGAAAAATTTGATGTGATCAAATTATTTGTTTTACGCAGTTCTGAGCACCAGTGGCAAAAAAACATAATGGCAAATAATATTAAATGGGAATAGAATGAGCTCATTATCAATTATTTGAAATCCTGAAGAACCTGAAAGCCATTAGGATAATGAAGAATATCACCATAATTTGATCTCTTAAGCCAACAGCTTGAACACAGCTCTACAAAAGAGGTCGACATGCCCAGCATTTTGATCCTACCAAAAGCACAACAGCACTGCAGAAGCTCATAAAGGATTTCTTCCACAGGCTGGTAGCCCCTTGTATAGTAAAGCAGAAAGCAGGAAAAAATGCATTCATAGCACTCGTGTTGCAGAAGAGCAATATCCAAATTTGCTGTGACAGATATCTGTAATCAGCAGCAGATACCTGCACCACTGAGACAGCATGTCTAAGTTTACCTGCCCTACCGAGAGGCACCACTGCACACCTCATCCCTCTGCAGAAAACAGCAAGGTGTTATCAGGATCAAAGCTGACAGGCTGCCCTCAGGGGTGAAGGCTGAGGGAGCCAGCCAGTGGCCATGCGAGGTTGCTCTACAGCAACATTCATATGTTATTGTGACCATGGAAAGAGCCCAAAATACAAAAACTGCACCCATCTTCAAAAGGGCAAGGTCTGAGGAACTAGAGACTTGTCAGAAAATTTAGTCTTAGGGAAAACCATGGAAGAAGTCCTGTTAAAACACAACTCAGGGTGCACAAAATAGCCAGCATAGACTGACCATGGGTGAACCATGTCAGTCTCAGACAATTGCCTTCTGTGATAACTAATATATATTTTTGGCTAAGTGGAGAAGTGTGGATGTCCTTCACCTTGGCACTAACATGGTTTTTGTCACCATCTCCCACAGTATTCTTTTGTGTTGGGTTGGTATGGTCTGGATGGGTGCACCATCAGAAGAATAAAAAAAATTTTGGATAATTTTACTCAAAAAGGGGTGATTGATGGATAATTCACTGCTTGTTGACTGGAAACAAGAGAGCTTCCACAGTAGACTCTTATCAATGACCTGGGTAGGTGGTAAGGTGCATGCCTGTCATGTTTACAGGTGATTCCAAACTGCAGGGGACCAGTTGATGCTTGTGACAGCAGAGTCACTGTTCAGAGGAACTGAGTCAAGTGTGAGGAGGAGGCTAACAGAGCCTCCATGGTACCTGGGCCAGAGTCCTGCAGCTCTGTCTCCAGAAGGCAGACACGTGAAAGTGATGATTGGGACAAGGAGTAGCTCTGGGGAAAAGGCCCTGATACCTCTATGCACAGAACTTTGAGAAAAGTTGGTGTATCGAATTGTAGTTTTCTGCCATTTGAAATTAAATTTGCCTCTGTACCAAGCATCGTCACCAACATGAACCCTGTTCTCAACACAAACCCTGTAGAGTCTGCATCACATCATCCAGCAGCATAATTTCGTCTTCAAAATCATTTTCTGATGCACTTTCCATCATTTTTGCTTAGACAGCACTGACAGAAGAAGTCAACTTTCCATTGTCCATGATGTCTCCATCCACTGAAAATTTCTTTGTTACTTTTGGAGTAAGTGGCATTCCTATATACTTCAGCACCATTTAATATTTTCCCACAGAAAGAACAGGCATGTCCCAAAGGGTAGCATAGCATTTTTTTTTCCCTAAAAAAAAAAAAATCATTTTAAGAATAATTCTACTTAGTTCTTTATTTTTACAATTGTTTGGAATGCACATGAATTTTTAGAGTTTCTAGTCCAGAAACTATCCAGAGAGCTCTCTGACTCTCTTATGAAAGCAGCCTGGTTCACTGCAGATGAGATCAACTAACACATGCAAGCTCTCATGGTTTAGATCTCATGGATTCAAGAACAGTGAAATAACTACATATCACCTGCTCATTATTCACTATTTGTAAGTTTTGTTTGATATATAAAATCCAGAATGTCTAAAGGAAAAAATGGTCCTTGTAGCTTTTGATAAATTGTCTGCATTTATTTTCCAAGGTGATATATTCACCAGTGATCACCACACCCTGTGATTTCTAGACATCTCTCCAGGCACTGCCAATTCCTCCTCTGACTAGCACACTCCAAGTCTGACATTCAAAGTGCTCCACACACAAGTAGAAGCACAGGATTCAATGTACTTTCCTTTCACACTTCAAGTAGGAGGTCCCCCCCGGCCTCAGTAAATTTTGGCATCAGTCACTTCTGTCTTTAATGCCTGCATCAAAGAGCTGGCTGTACAGGAAGTGAAAAAAACCAACAACAGCTGCTTCTTTCTGTTTGGATTTTGTGACAAAGCAGCTGACTTTCACTTATTCATAAAAAAACCATGCGACAAAAGCAAAGTTACTGAAATACTGCAGACTTTAACAACATAGCTTACAAATATAAATTTTCCAGAACATTCAGGTTTGCAACAACTCCTTTCTCTCAGGATTGTTTCCATGTCTGAGTTTCACCATGCATTTGTGGAGCTTAATATTTTCCTCCCTTCAAAACAAGAGGAAGAAGTGTATTGTTTCTTCTAAATGACTCATTGTCACTTGCACTGGCTAGCATTCCTAATTTTTGTCTAATAAGGCACTTCTGTGGATGAAATTAGGAGTTCAAAACCTTGAGAATCTGCACAAAGAAAAACAAAGCAATTTTACAATATTCAGAAACTCAGACAGTGCTCCTGGAGTGACCTCTCGTGTACCTGTGTATGCCACAGCATTCCAGAGCTTTGCACCCTTTTGATGCTCATTTTCCCTGACGTCCCCTTTCTTATGCTAACTCACAATTTAGCCTTCCATTTTAGCAAGGCCTGGATTTTGCTACTTGTGTTAGGTAGGAGCTCTGTATCTACAAAACTAGGCTTAGATTACATCTGCAACAGCAGGACTTTTTAACACACAAAATTAAAATTGTATCCTGATTTTCAGGGTCACCTGTACAGGACCTGGACCTTGATTGTGCCCTCCAGCTCTCTTTGAGCCAAATTTCACCCAGATTTGCTTCTCAGATGGCAACTCTCTTGCTAGTTAGGCCGAACTTACTTCTTCTACCACTGTGCTTCAGCAGGAAACTAGGTGGAGATTCGGGCTTTTAACTGTTCTGGAGTGAGAGAGAGCAAGCTTCTGTGGAGGCAGGTGCTCAGCAGAGAATGTTGGCAGAAATGTTCTACACAATATACAGCAGCCAAGCTCTTTAAGAAGCAGAGGAACTGCTTTACAGTAAAGAACACATGAGGGAAGAGATGCATTACAATGCACTTATCTCTGTGAAGATACTTGAATTCATCCATAAAACAAAACATGACAAAATAGCTCTCATCGACTGTGAAACACATGGTAAGCCTAATTTCTCAATATTGGATAATTTTCATTACACAATCTGTCAAAATTATATTACATTTTAATGATTAAAAGCAAAAAATACATGTAATATTATATTGTCTTATATAATATCCT